>JAPMUY010000649.1:0-156032 GCA_026901105.3 Galaxias olidus | reverse complement strand
TCAAAAATGGGAATAAGTCAAAATCAAAACAATACAGTATATCAACAGTATACATACCCAAGATTATCACCAGTACACAAAGCATACACATAATGATTACCTAATTAAAGAGGCACACCACCCCCACCCACATACCTCAAACATGAATAACAGGGCCGGGTCTAGTCCCAACCCCTAAAATGGACTCAAGTTGGGCCATCGACTCTATCAACCGGCACACTGGCCTAATGACCCTCCCGAACCGTGAAGCACGACTGTTTTCTGCACCTACCGCTTGAGGCGGACCACACATACCTCCTGACAATTGCGGTAGGGGTGCAGGGGGAACTAACATAGAGTCCACGCCTTCGGCAAGTCCATCACGAGCAGGAGAAACAATGAATGACACTGTTGGACTGCATGGACCAGGCGACTCTTCCAGCGATGACTGTTCTCGGATCCATGAAGCGGTACGATCCCCATCCAAGTCTTCAACACTTGAAAGAGACTCAAGGGACGACGCGACATTTCTCTCCTGATCTCTAATCCGGTAGATGTGTAGTGCAGGTTTCGAGGCCACAACAGTGTAGACAACGGGCATCCATCGGTCAGAAAGCTTGCGTTTTCCCCTCACGCCCTTGTTAGCCAACAGTACACGGTCACCGAGAGACAAAGGTTGACCTTTGATCCGCTTGTTGTATTGGTCACACTGATGTTTCTGCGCAGCAGTGCAGTTCATCTGAGCCATTTCCATAGAACAGTGCAGATCCTCCAACAGAGATTTCACATAGGCGTCATAGTTAGGGATGCACGATATGGTTTCTTTTCAGCCGATACGATAACCGATAATGAACTGCTTCTTGTGGCCGATACTGCTACGATAACAGATCATTTTTGTATTTTAAAAATACGTTTATAGGCTGTAATTTGTGCACACGGGAGGGTAAGAAAAGCCAAGATGTTGGGAGTAAAGATGGATGATTTAATATACCGTAGTTCTGATCTAACCAAATCTAACTGACATCACTATAGTTAACACAACAAAAACAAAAGAACAGTTCTGACTCTTCAAATATTCATTTATTTTTGTTCTAGTAAGGTTTTAGTGCATGAGGGTGAGGTAGGTTTTTCCAATACTTTATAGGCTTACATAGAACATAAAAACAAAGCCTATCAAACGTTTTTCATAACCAATAAATTAAATGTTCTGAGAATGTCAAAAACAAGTTATTGACACAAAGTAAAGTGCATAACTCAATACCAAAATGAAGGCTTTTATAGAACTGAAAGCATATGGCTGCTTGGCCTACAGGTCTACAATAACAGAAGACATATAAAAGAAAGGCATATAGTACACTGGACCCTATCAGTTTATGCTTAAAGCCATCCAAAAGAGTTTTCCTTGTTAACAAATCTTTTTATACATTCAAATTTTTACCTGAACTGACAAGCAATAGTTGTTCTGCTCTTGCATTGTTTACACCCATTTTATTTACTTTAGGTCCTTCCTAAGGAGGAAACTATGTTACTTTGATGGCATCAGGGGAAGATTTTTCTTAATTAAAAGAAGCATCTCTGCCTTCTCGCATCCGATTCAGTTCCTTTTCTCATCAACCACATGAGCAGCAGCAGAAAACAAACGCTCACTGTCAACGCTAGTGCAAGGGGCTGACAGGTATTTCCTTGCGAGGTGGGCCAGGGTCGGGAAACGGGATTTGTTGCTTCTCCAGTATTCCATCGGGCTCTCAGTCTTAGGAATCACAGACTCTGAGAGATATCCTCGTAACTAAAAAGTAGACCAAAATCACAATATTATAATTTTCTAATGTAGTTTTAAACACATAGAACGGCTTGGTTTGTCTTAATATTTAATACAAATTAATTACCTGCACTTCTGTTTGGCTGCTTGCATGGTCTTTTGTGAAATCAGTGTTTTCTTCAAGGATTTCATCGTACGTTTCGAACAAGGAATTATTGTTGGTGTCTGTCCTGGTCTTCTTGGCTTGAGGCTCGTCTGGTTTGTCAGCTCTCGCAAAGTCCGCTCTATTGATCTTTTCCTGCAAAATCTCTGTTGCTTGCCGTTTCGTTCCCTGGATAAAGTAGCGGTCTTTAAATCTAGGGTCCTAGATTGTTGCCAGATAATACAGGGGCTCTACATGTATGTGATCAAATCTCTGGTTTACTGCTTGTAAAAGGGTGCTCTTGGAAGTTTTCACTCCCATGTCTGTTGCAACGGTCTTGTTTAACAAATGTTTTAAGGCTTCGATGGAGGGGATCACGTCTGCTGCTGTAGCTGTAGCTGCGCTAATATCTCTAGTCAATTGTTCACACGGATCTAAAATGGTCAACGTGTTTTCAATTAGCGCCCATTTATGTAAGTTTAGAGATGCAGGTAAGGCATGATCTACGCCATATGCTGCAAGCGCTCGCTTCTGCTCCAAAAAACTCTTAAGCATATAAAACGTGCTGTTCCATCGCGTGGTTACGTCTTGTTGGAGGCGTGTGGTTTTCATGCCCAGTTGTGTCTGTAAATCTTTCAGACGGGAGGCGGCAAGTTGGGAATGTTTAAAATGGCCTACCATCTTCCTCCCAATTGAAACACAATCGGATACACTTCTTTGGCTCAGTACAGCCTCGTTTACAGCAAGCTGTAAAGTATGTGCCATACAGCCCAAGCTTGCAACCCCACATTCCTCCATAGCCTTGGCCATGTTGCGTGCATTGTCCCGAAGCACAACGTGCACCCTCTCTTTTGTCCTTTTCTGTCTTTTTCACTTTAAAGTCTTCATTCACCCAATGAGCCGTCAAACTAAGCATATTCACTGGACTAACGTCAGAAGTCCATATGTCCGTGGTAAAACTTATGTCGCTTTTGTTGGTATCCATCAGACCATGGATGTCTGTAGCGAAGACTTCATACAGGGCAGGTAGGGATACGTCTGAAAAGTAGCGGCGACTTGGGAGAGTATAACGGGGTTCCAAATGGGCCAGTAGCTGGCGAAATCCTTGGTCTTCTACCACGGAATAAGGCTGGTCATCTAGCGCCATAAATTTCGCGATTCTGTCATTAATTGCTTTAGCTGCTGGGCTGCCTCTACCATACTTCCTACAGTTTTCAAATGCCTGTTGAATAGGCACTACCGCACTCATTTTGTTTGTTTTTGTGACAACGCTGGCTGCTAGTGCTTCGTATTCTTTTAACACATCATCGTTGCAATGCCGACCTTTAAGGTGACTTATCAGATTTGTGGTGTTAAAACTTTTTGATGGATCTCCCTCCTCTTGGAACTCTTGCCGAACATGTATTGCAAATTGCAATCGTGTTGTCTTTTGAAACTGTGAAAAACCTCCACGACTTCCGCTTAGAACGTAGCGGTAGAGACCTTAACATACTCCCCAGGGTCCGGTTGAACCTTTCGGTGCCCCCACTACCCATGGGATGGTGAGGTATGAGACTTTCCGACTCCCAACAACTCCAGGAGCTCAGCAATCAGCTCACTTTCAAAGTTTGCCCCTTGGTCTGAATGAAGACGCTGAGGAAAGCCGTAGACGCAAAAGAAATTGTCCCACAGCTTCTTGGCCACTCTCTTGGCCGTCTGGTCTTGGCAAGGAAAAGCATGTGCCACCTTGGTGAAATGATCAGTGATCACAAGAAGGTCTACAGATCGGTTGGCACTGTCCTCTGCGGACCAGGAGTCAACACACACAAGTTCCAAGGGAGCAGAGGTCTTAACACTCTCCAGTGGGGCTCTCGTAGAAGGTTCTGGGGTCTTACTGAGAACACATCTTTGACAGGTCTTCACGTGATTACGGACATCCTTCTCCATGTCGTACCAGAAGAAACGTTGGTGAGCTAGAGCAAGTGTACGAGGCTGACCCTGATGACCAGCGTGATCATGAACACCGGACAATGCATCTGCCTTCAAGGAGTCAGGCACAACAAACTGAAACCTTTTGTGTTTGGTCAATGGATCCTTTGTGACTCTGTAGAGGACGCCATTCAAGATTATTAAATTGTCCCACTGCTTGAGGATTCTCAGAGCCAACAAAGTCTAAGCGTAGCATTCACGTCTCGAAGGCCTACGCTTCCTTTCAAAGTAGTGAGCTACTCGAGAGACAACAACATCTCGCCGTTGGTGGGACTGGAGATCAGCAAGGGATATGTAGGGCAACCCATCCTGACCAGGAGGTAGTAGCGTGACCAGATGGTCAGCAAGAGATGTTGCACGTTGCCAAGGAACAGAGTCCCTATCGTCGAACGAAGAGAGAAGGGAAGAGACATCGTCCTCAGACAGCGAAATATCCATAGCCGCAGGAAGAGAAGAAACACCCTGTGATTGCGGATGACAGGTGAGGCGGAAAGTTTCCTGCACACATCCATCGCTGACCTCGCTGACCAGATCCAGCAATTCAGAATAAGGCTCGCTCAGCAGTCACTCCTTCAAAGGTCTCACGAATGGATCCCTACTGAGGGCATCCGCCACCACGTTCAACCCCCGAATGTGCTTGGTTTAATTTCGAACGAGTACGGGGCCAACTTAGAAACCCAACGTTGCTCACAAGCATCAAGTTTCGGCTTGGTCATGATGTACATGAGAAAATTATTATCTGACCAGACAGTGAAACTGTGGCCCTTGAGTCAGTGACTGAACTTGTCGCAAACCGCCCATTTGAGAGACAAGAACTCCAATCTGTGGGCAGGATAGTTGACTTGATTGCGGCTGAGCGATTTGCTCGCAAAAGCGATGGGCCTTGCTCTACTCTCGCCATCGGCCACCTGGGACAAGACAGCACCCAGACCATCCAGGGAAGCATCGTTGGAAAGGATGAAAGGTCTATTGAAGTCTGGGTGTGCCAACACCACACTGTGGAGAAGTCGCTCTTGAGTGCCGTTTTACCGAAAGGGCCTCTGCTATTCCTCTTTTGCCCAGCAGTCAAGGTGAAGAGCGACTTAGCAATGGATGAGCTGCCAGGGATGAAGTGCTGGTAATACAGCACCATTCCAAGGATTGATCTGGTCTTTTGCGGGGATGGCGTGCAGCTGTCCTCTTCCATCAAATCCTCCATCTTGAAAGCTGAGATGGCCTCCACTTTCTCCTGGTCGACTGAAACACCACCGCTGTCCACCATGTGGCCAAGAAACTTCACCGATCTGCGAAGAAAATAGCACTACTTCTGCGCCAGTTTCAAGTTGTTGGCTCTGAGACGCAAGAACACAGTCTCCAGTCATTCCAGGGCTTCCTTCTCAGATGGAGCAAAAACGAGTAGGTCATTCAGATAACAGAGGAGACTGGAGAAGTTCAAGTCACCAAAGACGCTGATCATCATCCGCATGAAGGATGCGGGACTGTTGCACAAGCCCTGGGGAAGTCGGTTGTACTCGTACAGGCCTAGGGGTGTCGTAAAGGCCGTGTACCGCCTGTCAGACTCATGTAGGGGAACGTTGTAGAACCCAGATGTGAGATCCATGGTGCTGAAAAAGGCATTCCCACCAAGTGCATTAAGACAGTCACCCTGGTGAGGCAGCGGGTGGGCATCTTTGACTGTCTTGGCATTAAGCCAGCGAAAATCAGTGCAGATCCTCAAGTCCCCTGATTTCTTCCAGACCAGCACCAGCGGCGAAGCATACTCGCTGACTGACTTGCTGATGATGCCTTTAAGCTCCATCTCAGACAGCACTTCTCTCAGTTTATGATAGTGTGCTGGAGGGACACGGCGATAGGGTAGCCGGAATGGGCGGTCATCAGTGAGGTAAATACGATGGACCAACTCCTTTGCCTCCCCACAGTCTAGCTTGTCCTTGGAGAAGACATCCTGATAAGTGAGGACAAGATCAGCCAGCCGCTGTTTCCATTCATCCGACACTTCACAGCCCTCAAGGTCAATGTCCGTTAACCCACAGTCCTTGAGCCGCTGAAGGGGGGCAGAAGCAGCACCTGAGTCTGGGAAAGGGATGGTCTCCTGGCCAGCTTCTGGTCTAGTCACGCCCTGAGAGAGGGGAAGGTCCTCCATGGCGATACAAGGAAAGACATCCGCCACCTTGGCGCAGCGTCACTGGTTTCTTTGTAGGGTTGAGGACCTTCATCGGGACCCATCGGTCTCCCCACATGGCGGCAACAACCCGTCCAACAATGATGTCTTTCGGTGCCGAACGATAAGAAGTAGGCTCCACAATGATGGAACTCCCAGGCGACAGAGGGCCATTCTTCGGTAACGTCCCCCATACCAGACACTCCTGCTGTGGTGCAAGCGTTACGGACTGCCGCAGTTTGAAGGTTTCAACCTTGTCAGACAGCTCAGGACCAGACCATCGGGTGATACTACTCAGCAACTGGAGAAACTGCTCACATTCCGGGTCGGAGGTGTTGGAACAGATGAGCTCCCAGTACTTCTCATCAGATTTCATTCTCTGTATCATCGGTCGGATTACGTTACGTCCAATGATGACTTCGTCCCTTTGCCCTGGAACAAGAAAGGCTGGAACAATACATTTGAACCTGTAGACTTCGATGTTCAGGTCGTAGATACACCTGGGCCGCGTGGTAAGGCCCCACAGCCAACAAATACTACCCTCTCGGGCACAGGCTGAGGACTTTGGAGAACACCCGCATCTCTAAGCTTAGACTCTGCTGCTTAACTTAAAGTACATGACATGCTCCCTGAATCAAGCATTCCCCTTAAAGTAGACTGGCCCTCAACAACCACTGTAGCATAAAACGGATCACTAGCTCCCTCTACTCGGTGCGACCCAACTACTATTACAGTGTTGTCATCAGGAAGACTGCCACAGCAATTCATGTAGATCGACCGTAGGTCCCATTCTGTTTTTGGGGCGTTACCAGCACTGCCCATGCTATCCCCCTCACTGCACTGGGCGGGCTAGTTTAAATCAGCGTTGGTGAGAGGAGGAGGTGGCACAGTCGTGGAATGGGAAGCCTTTGGGCAGTCCTGTCTTATGTGTCCAGGACAAAAGCAGTTAAGGCAAAGTCTGTATAACCTGCAGTGTGCGTGTGTCGAGTGGTCCCTGGAACCACACACCCTACATGTAGAGGTCTCGTGACCTGACTGGTTGACTGGTCGACTGTTTACTGCCCGGCGATTGTTTGGTCTCTGATTGGTTGCAAGGGAAGTGCTACACAGAGACAGGACTTTTTCAAACATAGCCACAACATTGTCCGACTGAGGTTGATTGCAGGTTAAGACAGTGACGGGCGAAGAAGCCAGAGAAGGCTTTTGCTGACACGCCAGCACAGCAGCCTGAGACATATCAGGAACCAAAGGGAGAGAATCGGCCACAAGAATCTGACTGCATGATGGTAGACCTACTGCGTGTCTGGCCTGGGACCACGTCCTCCTCACAGTGTTCATGTGACTATCCAAACGTTCCTGCACTTCAGCAGCAGCCCACCGCTCTGGTGCCTTAAGTTGGAATGACATGGCGAGACCAGGGTCAGGACAATAGGTAAGGAACATCAGGACCACTTCTGCGCTGGGGTCCTCTACAGACCTATCCCTCCTCCGGAGACACTCGTGAGCAGCATCGATATACTTGTTAAGACGAATCCAGTAGTCCATGGCACTCATTAACATAAGGAAGAGTGCTATAGAAGTCTTTCATGGGTAAGTTAGAATAAGACAGTTCACTAAAGTTACTCTTCAGTATGTCAAAGACCGACATTGGTAGGTCAGTCTGACTCAGGCTTGGACGGCTGCGTAGCGACACCTTCACCACATCCCTAGCTTTGCCTGTTAATCTCGACATTATCAGGTCAAACATTTCAGCATGAGTGTCACATTTGACCCTATTCAAGTAGCATTTCATCATGTCTTCCCATTCATGAACAGAGAATGCATCGGTATAGTCAGCCCTGAAGTAAGGAGGAGCTGCAGTGTCAGACTGTACAACCACCTTCAGCTGCGATGAATCAGCAGGATTAGACGATAGCGTCCTAGGAGACTGAGGTTGAATGCTACTAGGCGGGTGCGTAGCGCTAAGGTTGGCGGATATACTGTCACCAATCTGTTTAGCCAAAACTGTTATCATGTCTCCAAAAGCTTCCACTGAGACAACCTGCGTAGGCACAGGGTCTGACCGAGCAATGGGTGTAGAACTAGCTGTGGAGACTAGTGGGGGATCAATGACTGACTGGTCAACTGAGCAGTTTAGGACACTAGGGAAAACAGATCTACCCCTACCATAACCCAGTGAGGCAATTCTCTGACCCCTTCCTCCCCTAAAGGTAACATCATGACCCCAACCAGCCATAGCTCAAACCCCACAATTAATGTATTGACCCTATGCAACACAGACACAATTGGCAATAGAAAGAATGAAGGTAAGATAAAAACAATACAAAAAAATACAAAAAAAAAACAACCTACAATTGTCACAAATGCCGTAGAAAAATGTTGAAAAATACCAACAAGGATTTAGAACCGGACTTGCCCATACACACGCTACCCACTATGCGACCACATTCCCATAAACATCAAGCAATGCACATTCCTCTGTAACGACGTTAACACACTAACGATCCCAGACGATACCGCTAGCAGCAGCTAGCATTAAAACGGTCACAAAAGAGGGAATCTAACGACCAAGTTGTAACAAATCAAATAAAAATATGCATGTCCATTTTAACACACTGTACAATCGATTCAAAGCCCCTCTGACTGGCTAACACCTGGCGTGCATTCGAGCAGCGTAGTCCCACACAGCCACACGGTGGGAAGAAGTAGGAGAGCGGAGCAGGACGACAGTAGCAGATCCCCTGGGAACCAGACGAGCGTTGATCGGCGATCCAACGGGTCAAACGGTACCAAGTGTAACCGGTGTAAAAGTCTCTAGTTTAGTCAGTGATGTTCTGCGTTGTGTTTAGTGTAAGGACACTCAGGCTAGCATCTCTTTGGAAGTTATCTCCGTGTATTCTGACAACAATCAAAACCAAATAATGGGTCAATGTCGGAGCACAGTCAGCTCCTCTCCCATACAGTACGATACCAAAAAAATGAAAAAATAAGCGCAATACGGCGAGAGCCCACATTTATAGAGTGACAAACAAATGACCCCAAGGCAACAACAACAATTAACTTAATTTCCTCACATTGACTCCATAAAACTTATCAGGTGACTAGTTACGGGTTATTTCGTGTAATTATAACAAAAATACAATAACTGCAATATCCATTACTACAGTTAAATTAACTGTTGCATGCGCTCGCTGCTGTAATCTTGACTATAGTATAGTAGGGAAGACCAGACCACCCCATACAAAAGGGTGATTCGCGTAAAATGTATATCTTGATATCGCGGATACAAGCGGCGGAAATGAGTTTCCTCCGGAGGGTGGCTGGCATCTCCCTTAGGGATAGGGTGAGAAGTTCAGCCATTCGTGAGGGACTCGGAGTAGAGCCGCTGCTTCTTTGCGTAGAAAGGAGCCAGTTGAGGTGGTTCGGGCATCTAGTAAGGATGCCACCTGGCCGCCTCCCTAGGGAGGTGTTCCAGGCACGTCCAGCTGGGCGGAGGCCGCGGGGCAGACCTAGGACCAGGTGGAGGGATTATATCTCCACACTGGCCTGGGAACGCCTTGGAATCCCCCAGTCAGAGCTGGTTAATGTGGCCCGGGAAAGGGAAGTTTGGGATGCCCTGCTTGAACTGCTACCTCCGCGACCCGACCCCGGACAAAGCGGATGACGATGATGATGATGATGTATATCTTTGGATTTTCCCCAAATGCACGTAACATGTTTCCAAACATCATCAGCTTAATTTTGAGACCCATGAAATCGAGTTGCCCTGAACTTTGACCTCTCTATGGCTTTTACTAATGACTTGCTGAACGTTGGGAAAATCCCATAGGTTAAAATGGTATTTTAGAAAACGCTCGTCATTTTCTACCTCAAATCTTCAGATTTTGATGAAACTTTCTGTGTGTTTTAAACTTTCAATCGGATTTTAAAATGACTGAAATCGAGTTGCCCTTATTATATTCAGGGATGTAGGTGAAGCAAACAAATCTCTTAAGATAATTTACAACTTTCCGTTTACCTATCAGAATAAACAGCTGAAGGCACATGTTCACTACAAGAATTAATGTATGGTTTGTTTCACATAATATTCGTTAATCGCCTAGTTATATTAAAATTAACAGGGTGATAGCAGTCTGTGCCGTTTGGTGATTTAGAACGCAAGCTTCACTGTAGCCCTCAAAGGGCTGAACAGACATTCTTTTCAATTCATTTTCTATAGACACAGAGCGCAACGCATCATCAGAGGGAAGACCACGCCCCCCATGGGGGAAAACAATCCGCAAAGTTGAATGGGAGTCAATGGGAAATTGGTGGACACCGCGTCTTTAAAGATCTTTAACAGAAAATGTCAACAACAGCTTACTTCAGTACACTTCTGCCCAAAGAAAGGGCTAGATATATACAAAAGCTAAACCTGATTGGACTCGGCTCAGCGCCCATTTTCTGTCCCAAAATCAAAACAAAAGCGGTTGGACATCTAAGTAGCCTATATTTTAGACCGTTCGTATCTAGCTAACCAGGCTAGCTGAATACTAGCTAAACTAATGTATCTGGGGAATTGAGATCAATCATCGTAGCTACAAATAATTCACAACAGAATCTCAGATAGAGAATAAATTAACTTTTTGACCTATCTGACACAAAATGTTTACTGCACACAGACGTGAAATTGTATCGGTATAAAGTCCCCGTGGCTAGGGAGCCCTCCTGTCTGTTTATGGCCTTAAGCCAACTATAACGTCTTTTTGGCTCAGTTGTACGTCTTGGAATCCTATAAAATCTTAAATTAGGGTTTGTTAACTTATTTGCCGTACAACTAACCACGCAACAGCTTTACGGCATAGTCTCGATTTTAGTCCATCCATCCATTAACTTTACCGCTTATCCTGTACAGGGTCACGGGGGGGGCTGGAGCCTATCCCAGCGGACACAGGGCGAGAGGCGGGGTACACCCTGGACAGGTCGCCAGTCTATCACAGGGCCCTCGATTTTAGTTTTAAAGCTAAAAACTGTTTTTTATATTACTGTACGGCGACCTTGAGTGCCTTGAAAGGCGCCTTATAAATTCAATGTATTATTATTATTATTATTAAAAAGATAACTGTCCAATGCAAGTCAATAGAAAGTGCAGCTTTGTTTCTCCCCAAGGTGTGGGCGTGGCCTAAATGCGCTCTGTGTCTATGGGTTCCCGCTAGCCTTCTACAGTTCTCGGAACCAACTCTCTTTTCTATGTAAAGCCAAATGCGTCATAATTCGCCACTTTCTGACGCGTTTTGAGACGCGTTGTGATAAAAAACGGCGTAAAATGCGCAACACAACGCCGCTTTTTACGGCGTTATTAATGTATTGTCTTTAGAGCGGCGTATTTTACGTCGTTTTGTGTCATCTCTGATGGCGTAAAAAACGAGGTTCTCATATGATAATGATCTCCGCCCTATGGTTTTCACAGCCACTAAATTTGAAATATTTTCACCCAATCAGTAAAGAACAAGGACAGACACTAGCTAAACGCTGATCTCCTTTGCTGCAAAAGGATTGCACCCAATTCACCTATTCTGTGGCAATGTTTGTCAGCTTTTGCTTGGGGAGCCTTAATAAAGCATTTTTTTATTACACTTTTAGACAATGTCATGGAAAAACAACAAAGCACTATAACTAGCCTACTTCCTGGAAGTCCAAAGCTCCAATCAGATAGCTTAATTTTATTTTCGTATAGACATCTGTACATTGTGTTCTGCAAGTTAGTGAAACCAGTACAATTTCGATAATTCGAAGATTTACTGATATGTTGTATGGTCTGTCCTTATTCTTAACTGATTGGTTGAAAATATTTCAAATTTAGTGGCTGTGAAAACCATAGGGTGGAGATTTTGATTTGATTTGAAAGTATTTATTTCGGTCCATATATGCATATGTTACACACCTAAACACATACACAAAAGTAGACCGAAAAGGGGTTAGCTGAAGTTTTCACTTATAATTGCTACCCCTTCACACATCATTAACTAAACACAAATTATAGTTATCATTTTACTTCTTCATCGTTAGCACCTCTAATAGACCCATATACTATACATGTATATACATACACATACACACATACATGTGTATAATGCTACGACACATAGATAAGCACAAGTATATACTCAGACTCCTCAATATGTACATTTATACACCCATTTACATATATACATACTACATACACTGTACATTTCATCCTACAACATCTACGTAATTATTGCACTATATCTAACAAAAAGTTGTTCTTTGTACATTTTTTTAAATCTTTGTAGATTACTGCAAGTTTTTAATCTATTATCCTGGCTGTTCCACCGTTTTACTCCTTGGGATTAAATAGCCATTCTTTTTTGCGTAGTTCGCACATGTTTATTTTCAAACATAAAATACCCTCTTAAATTATGATCACTTTGGCGTTCCTTAAACAAACTCTGAATTTTTCTTGGCAATAAGTTGTTTATGACCTTGTACATGATTTGTGCTGTCCTGAATTGTATTAAATCATAAAACTTAAGGATTCATTCCATTATGAATAATTTATTTGTTGGTTCATTATATTCTGCTTTACAAATTATTCTTATTGCCCTTTTCTGTAATATACTTATTGAATTTATATTTGTGTTGTATGTGTTACCCCATACCTCCACACAATACATCATGTATGTAAGTATGAGCGAACAGTACAAAATGTGAAGTGCATTGTCAGCCAACAAATTCTTCGCCTTGAACATTATTGCCATACACATTGATAATTTGGATTTGACATAGAAAATATGTGGTTTCCAACAGAGCTTGTGGTCCACTATTACACCTAAGAATTTTATTTCATAAACCATTTCAATTTCAATCCCATTTATCACTATTTTAACTTCTTTAACTTTACGGTTCCCAAATACTATACATTTCCTTTTGTTTGAATTAAGTGATATTTTATTTCTATCAAACCATATTTTAAGTTTATCTACCTCCCCTGCAAAACGTTCAATCAGTTGATCAATATTTCCACCTGAACAAAACATATGTGTCATCTGCAAACAAAACAAATTTTAAGAGGTCTGAAACTTCACAAATGTCATTAATATACAAAATAAACAATTTTGGTCCCAACACTGATCCTTGTGGCACTCCACAGACCACCTTCTTGTATTCTGACTCACAGTTATTTATGTATACAAATTGTTGTCTGCTCTCTAAGTAACTACCTATCCAATAATTTACAATCCCTCTCACATCATTCTAGATCATTATCATATGAGAAAACCCCGTTTTTTACGCCGTCAGAGATGACACAAAACGACGAAAAATACGCCGCTCTAAAGACAATACATTAATAACGCCGTAAAAAGCGCCGTTGTGTTGCGCATTGTACGCCGTTTTTTATCACGTTTCTCAAAACGCGTCAGAAAGTGTGACCCATTTGGCTTTCCATATTTTTCTGCGTTTGGGGTAAATATACTTTGTTCTATTTATGGCGTTTATTTAGTGCCAAAACTCGCAAGCGCACAGAATGGTATTCGCGAGCAGAAAACCTTCCTCGTGAGGGAGCATTTCTGATCTGGGAGCGCACGGAATAGTAGCCGCGACCAGAAAAAGCGTCCAAGCGCTCTTTCGACCCTCCCTACCGCTCGCAACTGCTCAACACTCGTTCGCAAGTCATCGAGCGCTCGCTCGATCCCCCTGCACGCTCGCAATTGCTCAACCCTCGCTTGCTAGTCAAGTTGACTTTTGGCACTTTGAGGGCGGGGATAGTGGCTGACGACTCCTCTCCTCTGATTGGACCAGGATTGGCTGAGCTTGGAAGAACCATTCGGGGCGGGGGCATTAAATCATGTTGGAGCAAGTAAGTCATAGTAAGTTAACATCTTTCAGTCTCCCATTTTAATATTGTTTTAAGATATTTTGTTTGCTGCATGCATTACAATACTGTTAAAGTAACTGAAGTTTGCAAAGCTAGATGGCTAACGTTAACTATTCATTTTACACCCTTAAGGTTAGCTAGTCTCAACCAACTCTGACCAGAGAGCGAACGAGGGTGGAGGTGGGGTTATGTGTGGCCTCTTTTGCATGTCTAGTTAAATGATTATCCACATTTTTTTGGGCAAGTTCTATAAGAAACTTTATATATTTTTTTATAACACTTTATATTCAGTCCTTTACACATTGTGCTTGATGCATGAATGTAGTTTTAGCTGATTGGGTAACTGAACAATATTAAACTCCGATCATAAGTATAGTAAACACTGTTTTTATTTAAATGTTATAGGTTTACTTTATTTAACTCAGATTTCATTCGTGGACGTGAGCAAGAGGAAGGAATGTGACATTCCGCGGGTTTTTGGCAAAAATAGTTAACTGTTTAGTTAAGTTAGAGATGGTAATACTATACTTTTTCAGTGTATGCATGGCATCAATTGTTATATAAAGCTGTCATTGATGTCACTGTTGTATTAAGGATACAATGAAAGAACAAAGATGGCAGGGAAATATTTCAGAGGTGGAGGTTAGTGAGATAGGAGGCAGCACTTTATGTTGTTTGGTGGGCATATAGTATACACTGAAATGCTACACAACAACCATGGCCTACTTTTCCCAACTAACATACTCATGTATTAAAAGTGTTGTTCCCTGATAGGGAGAACACTGCGAAATAAAAACCTTAGCCTAAACCTTAAGCAAAATAATTGTGATTGACGCACGAGTGCGCACCCCCATTAAATTGTCTAGGAACCCAGGTTCGTTCTGAAGAAAGAAAGAAGTTTTAACCTATAGCCTGAGTAGTAGGGCTTTAAACTAGGGGGGGTACAAACATGTGAAACTACATTTCATCTGCATGCACACTTTGATCAGATTAACGTTACTGTGAACAATAAGGTAAGGGTAGGATGATCAGACGTCCCGGTTTACCCGACACAGCTCCGGTATCATTCATGGGGTGTGTGTCCCGGTGGCCTAAGCATTGTCAGAATTATGTACTGTATGTCCAAAATCTAGCTCTTACATTCTCAGTAAAGCTAATCAGTAAAGCTGATTCACAGACCGGAATAAACATATACTGTATATTCACAAATCTGCATTCTATATATAGGCCTACATACATTCTACATGTTTACATTTGTAAATAATTAGTCTTTCTAAAACAGGCACCACCTCATAAAATAAAATTAGAATTAAATTTTCATGATTGAAAACGTTTTAGCAGTGGTGAGTGTATCATCACAAGAGTAGACATATCTTGACACCTCATTAACTATACTTTGTTCTGTCAACAGCTGAGTCATCACCTTTTTTGCAAAAGCTACAACTGGGATTCAGTGCAACTCCACTGAATTTGGATGACCAGAGTCCCACACAGATGCTATGCTAAATAACACTGATGTCCATTCCGAGAACCTTGCTGTAAGCGTTTTCTCTACAGTATGGGAGTTTTGAGATATAAAATATCAAAGTACAAGTACTGAATGCATGTTAATAAGCAAAGATCTAAGAAGAGTTGTGCCATTCTGGTTGGTCTACAAGCCTTGGTGACAGTTTGTTTACTGTAAGGATTTGTGAAATAGCACAGCCTACTAATTCTGGTATATTCTCTATTGTAGGGATTGATGGAGCCAGAGGCCATGGTCATTTTATCTAGAGCACCAGTAGTTTACCTTTACTTCTTACAAATATAAGTGCTATATTTTGCATACACACTTATTCAATATTTTGTCATGGAATTCTGAATTGTCCATATTTAAATAAAGTGTGTTTACCATACTAAAATTAACATATATATTGTATATTTTAGTATTTGTGTCTTTTTTAAGTAGATGTAGTTTCATTCTGTTTAAACAGCTGAACATAAGGATTGTGGAGAAGTGGTATGAAAACGAGATCTTATAAAGCTAACATTGTATGTCCTTTAATTTTCCTCAACTGCCCACTAAAATGCTCATAACCTTTAAACAAAACATGTTATGTCTAATTTGATTTGTACATTCTCCACATAATTGTGAGAATGTCATAGCTCTTTTCCTCAGTTTACACAATTTTCCATCTTGTATGCAAAGTGGCTTAAAACGCTGATTTGTAGTAAAAATATGTTGGCAGAAGAAAATAGGCTATTTGTAAAACTTTGTTTATGAAAGCTTCTTCATATGGAATTAACATAAAATGATCATATATATTCATATAATTGGAAATAACTACTTATGTTCGTCAAAATGGTATACAGTTTAGATGTGTGATGTAATAACACCCCACAAACGTTTTAGCATGTCGATTTCATGTTCTGGTAAAGAATAGAAATGGAACTCTTTGCCTCAGGCTTGAAAGGGTTAAAGTAACCAATCAAAAGAGAGGAGACATCAGCCACTGTCCCGCCCCCAAAGTGCCAAAAGTCAACTTGACTAGCGAGCGAGGGTTGAGCGAGCGCGCAGGGGGATCGAGCAAGCGCTGGATGACTGGCGAGCGAGTGTTGAGCAGTTGCGAGCGGTAGGGAGGGTCGAGAGAGCGCTTGGACGCTTTTCCCGCTTGTGGCTACTGTTCCGTGCGCTCACAGATCAGAAATGCTCCCTCGCGAGGAAGGTTTTCTGCTCGCGAATACCATTCTGTGCGCTCGCAGGTTTTGGCACTAAATAAACGCCATATCTATTGTCCACCCTCGTTGTACTTCAAAACTTGTGTGTGCGCAATGTTTTCTCTGTGGAGGAGCGCATGAGTTTTCCATTCCATTTCATTTGGTGAGGAAATTATTTTAAGTTCTGTATATTGTGTGAGCATTTCCGATTGAAAGATAATTATATCTTCAATATATAGATATATATTATGTGTAGTTATGTTAATCTGTAATACAATTAAACATTGTATAAATATTTGTATTATTGGCCACTGATTGTATTCTCCATGGCACTGTTTTGTTTAAAACACGTCAGTTTTTTTTCGTTAGTCTGGAACACTTGATGGCGTGCTGCCCAAGACACGGTCCACTTTGATGCCTTTTTTTTTCATTTGTACAAAAAGACACCTTTTTGTGAAATCTGTTAAAAGGACACCAGTCAGAACCCATCCCTTGCTGCACTCTCCAGTGTGGTAGGCCTGTAACAATACACATACACCTTTGTGGTGTGGGTCACTTACATGGGATTCATTGTGGGTTTACTGATATTGTATTTGTAAATTGTTGTGATTTTTAAGTTGTTATATTGCATTGATACCTCTTTTGAAAACTTCTGTACTTGAATGCATGTATATTTATATATATATAAATTTTTACTGGTATTCAGGCAGCTATAGAGAAACGGGTGCACCCAGTAAGGTATTGACACTATAGGTTAGTATAGGTTAAAATACCATGTGAAACAATTCTTTATATCTTACACAAAGATAATCTCAGGTGATATTGTGTTGTATTATTGATTGTCGTGAGACATCTGAGTGTGTTAATTGTTGTTTATGGTACCATCTCATATATTCTACTTTAAATACAAGCTGGCAAATATTTCTTATACTTTAAAAGTGTGTTGGTCTCATTATTTACTCCTCCAGAAGCAAACCTAAACCAGCCCAACCTATAGCTGTGGACATTTATTAAAAAGTGATACAAGTGTCTTCTCAATTTTGTCAGTTTGTGGGTTTGTGCCGGTGGAATCTGGTGAATTACGATAAACTTGGATTGACTTGTAGAGCTATCGTGAGTCCATGCTACTGCACTCACTCGGACAGTAAGGGTATGAGCACATATTGCTTCTTCGTTCAAAGTCCACCAGAGGGCATAATCAGTTTCCTCATTCATTGTCTATGGGAAAATTAAGCATGTAAAAAATACAATTAAAAAATATGTAGTGGACAGATTAATTAGTTGTGTAAAAGCACACTCTGTGGCATTCCAACGGACATTTTGGCGTTGGAATGGAAGCGAAATGCTCAAAACTGCGACTGTAGTTAGAGTCAGAAAAATGGGGCTAATAATAAAGTAGAAAAATAATAAAACGTAAATTTTATTACATTCTATTACAAAACGATAACAGTATATGATTGCGTCTTATGACAAGCGCCTTGCATGGCAGCTCAGCCACCATCGATGTGTGAGTGTGTGAGTGAATGGCTGAATGAGAGGCAACATTGTAAAGCGCTTTGTTTCATTCCGGTTGAAAAGCGCTATATAAATGCATTCCATTTACCATTTACCATTTACCACATAATAAAAAATAAGCAGCCCCAGGAGTCCTTTTTCTCATGCTGAGATCGGAGCAGCGCGGACAGGGCATTCCCTGTTGACTTCCGCTGCTCCATTCGGGCCGTCAGCTTCCCCACCGAGGCGCTGAACAGCCCAGCAGGGTCCAACAGCTGGTCGAGGAAAACAGCCCTCTCTCTAAGCGGGTCACTTTTACATGTTCCAAACAGACAGATCGATGCACCTCCACCGTAGCTGCCACTCCTCTGAGGGAGCGCATAGAGAGGTCCGTATGCATACGGCTGATGTCCCACAGCTCGGAGATGTCATTGTCCGGGGCGGACTCAGCCATCTCCTGCTGGACCACGGCTTAGTACGCTAGGAGAATCAAAACCACGTTCACACTCCTGGCTGCCAATGTTGAGGCCTTGTAGAACACCCCCAGTACAGAAAAGTACTCCCGAAGTATACGAGGAAGTAGTGGGGGCAAGGTGCTCTGCCACTACACGCTACATATGGTACGGGGTGTCTACCCCCAACCTGGACCGGTCGTGCACCTCCTTAATGCTATATCCAGCCAACTGCATACGTGCAAAAAGCAGAAGAGTGGCAGTACTGCCTCTTTGTTCTAGCCCCCTTGGACGTTGACATCCCACTACTGGGTAGTGGGGACGGCAGCCCAAGCCAAGCAAGCTAACCAGGAAGAGGCGCACAACTTTGCTAGCTCAGGCCCGCAGACAAAATGAGGAGACTCTAACCACCTCGCTTAATACACACTCGGACTGATATAAAACGGAGCACAAGCTGCTAACTAACACCTCAGGAGGTCACCAAAGCAACAGGATTTGAGGTACCGAGGAGGCCATTTGCTTACTAGCCACCACGCGGGCACTAGCTTAGCAGTTGCCTAGCAGTAGCTAGCTATGCAGTTAGCGATGCCCCGTAGGCCTGTAGGCAAAACAGGGGACACTAACCACATTGCCGCCTACATTAGGACTGATAGAAAACAACAAGGCACAAGTTCGAAAGCGGAGCACGAGCTGCTAACTAACAGAAAGGAAACAAATGTGCTGAAACTGGGTTTGCCAAGCAATGGTTAAGTGCTTGGATTCCATGCAATCCTTAACTTAGAAATGGCCTTCTTGTCTTCGTTGTTTATCCCTGGTTCAATTCGTCCACTAGAGAGGACTACAACCATAGAGATGGAACACATACCGCGCTCTTTATGGCTGACACTCTCCCCCCCAAAAATTTCAATGGGGGCAAAAACAGATTCAAAATAATAATTAAAAAATAACACGGGAACCGATCACTTCGCTATATGTAAACGCACTACACGGCATTAGGCCAAACCTGTCGGCGTTAGAATGGAATCAATAGGGTCAAACTGTGGGCGTAGTTAGGGCACCAAAAATGTACCTAATAATAATTACTGTTCAATTTCAATATAAGTATGCGAGAGTACAGTAGTGTGCCACTTTCAGTGAGCACACTAATAATAGACATTTGCTATTTCCTACTACTTAAACTGGGCAAAGTAAATATACAGACATTTTTATGTGATGCGTCAGCGATGACGCACACATTTTTATCGTTAAGTCCTATTATTATTAGGTCAATTTTTGGTGCCCTAACCATGCCCGCCGTTTTGACCCAATCGATACCATTCAAGTGCGGACAGGTCTTGGGTTATGCCTAGTAGTGCGCTTACATGTAAGACTTCACTTACTAAGCTGTATGCACACATACTTATACACGTACTTATTAATAACAGCAGGAATTGTAAGTGGCCTACTCAAATCAAATGTTTTTGTTGTGTAACAGGGCTAAGGGGCTAATGTGAATGAAAGGTAAAGGCTACACGAGTTTTGCTAACACTAGCGTTTTAGCTGTATTGTGTATATTGATAGGTTTCTAATTTTGTTCGTTTAAGGTAAACGTAGGCTAGTTCACTTCTTTTGTTTGTTTTCACAAATTAGGACCTATTGAGAAGAGTCAGTATTATGGATAAGCCAGCTAGCGTTTTCTAACACAGTGTTTCCCCTATCCTGCTATGCATTCAACAGCGGTGCAGCGGCGCTGTTAAAAATGTTTTTTGTTTTTATTTAGTGAACTCTAACCATCACTATTTGGATGTGGAGTTCACGTTATTACCATGGAGTCTAACGTTAGCTAGCACACTTGTTATTCCAAATTCCACTTGTACAACGATACTGATGGGACTAGGCTCCTTGTCTATACCGTTGTGAAAGTTACCATTTTGCCAACAAATTACAGCCAGAGTTTCATAGTTCCATGTTCTTCATGCTAATTAGCAAGGCAAAACTGTCATAACCAAAATGTAATTGAGGAATTTGTGTTTTGGATTGGTTTTGGAACAAAGAGATCAGTAAACTGTGTAGACATTTAGCTAAACTTTACCGTTACTTATAATGTGGTCAAACGGAACGCTTGTTACAGTAGGGTACGTGTACTTAAGTTTCAGTTGATTTTCCTTTACAGTTCAGCGAGACAATTCAGCATTTCAGGTCATTGTACCGTTCCAACATTCTAAATGTCTGTTGAACTTCACATAAGGATCTTGAATTGTTTGTTGTTTTCCTTTTTCAATGTTGTGTTTTAACTTGGCATCACAGAGGAGGCGCAGCTGAGTCGCGACTGCCCAGTTTGTCTATCAGCTCTAGGAAATACAAAAATGAACAGACAAACAGACAAACTGGCTGGAGATTTCACGCAAAAGGGGAACGGAGTGTATTAAAGTAAAAGCCATCTCTCCTTGCCGTAAATATTTATAGGCCATATTCATCCAACTTTACAGTTATCTACAAGCCAAACCATCATTAATTATGTGATGTGTCAGTGATGACGCTCACATATCGAAATCGCAGTCATATTCTTCTTTTATAATTATTAGGTCGATTTTTGGCCGCCTAACTATGCCCACAGGTTTGAATCTATCGATTCCATTCTTGTGCCGACATGTCCGGCATAATAACATATAGTGCGCGTGTATAGCTAAGTGATCGGTTCACGTGTTATATTTTTAATTATTATTTTTAATCGGTTTTTGCCCCTATTGAAATTAATGGGGAAATATTTTTCACAGGCATATACAGCCATCTAGCGTTGATGTTGTTGTATTTGCATGTTGTTACGATTGTATACTGACTGTCTTGGCTATTACGCCGAACACCAGTGGGGTACTCCATTAACCGCACTAATGAAATCGCCTGGCTTGAACTAACGTCAACTTTCACTAAAGCCTCAAGCCGTTCCATTAACACAATTCAGCCGTATCCAGTCAATGTTAACTCAAGCTAGGCTTGTACAAGCTGGCATTGTGTACACACAGATAACATAAGCAGCCCGGAACAATCGATTGTCAAAAAGCAGTTAAGATGTCGCAAAAACCAGAAACAGCGGTGAACGTCAATGGAACTCGCCACTGACTATGTCTCATCATCAAAAAGGGCAATACTGACGTGATTAACAAGGCGAAGGAAATTACATGGCCAAAAAATTGCAGACAGATTGAATGCGTAATTTAGTAGCCTACATTTTTTTTATATAAATTAACTTTGAGATCGTTATGATGAGACTGTAGCTATATCATCAGCAGGTGCTATAATGGTAGCTCACTAGGCAAACACCGTCCGCGTATTTTAGAAGGCCAGTCCTCAGTGTGCGAAATTAACTTTTTGACTTACTGGCCAAGGGGACTGGTAGATGAAAAAATCCACTAGCCAATCATATTTTTTACCGGCCAAAATAATAAATGTAATTTTTGTGTCACATATAGGCCTACAGTACATTAGTTTCAGTAGGCCTACTGTCGCGTCCCACAGTTCTGAGAGACGACAGGACTAGAGGAATAAGCGATAGCAAGCTTTAATCAATAAAGTAATCAATACAAAATAATAATGTCAAGAATACGATGATATCAAAAGATAACAAAGGGCAACACCACGCTACACCAGTCTGCTGTCCTACACACACACAGACACACAAACCCAGTCTACCGAATGCCACCACCTGGGAGGTACAGGTGGTAGATACAGTGGTAGAATACATATGTCAACTGGATGGAGAGAAGTCATTGGTTTAGACGTTAGACCCTCCCTTGTTGGTGCGCAGGCTCAGTCCTAAGCCTCTAGGCACGCCTCTGCCATTGTGTCGTTGTATCAAATACAGGAGTGCGCTGTAAGAGAGGGGGAGAGTCTACCGAGATCGTAACAATGACCATTGACAGACCTTGAACATATGTGTAGAATTGTCCTTTTAATACACAGCACACAATATATGTAATTAAGTGGTCTAATACACAGCATATAATACATGTAACTAAATGGTTAAATCTTAACACTACATTGCATTGAATTAAGGTATTATGTTGCATATATACTTAAACAAGAGACTGAGAAAAGAGCAAAAAACAAATCAATCATATTATTCTATATAAATACAATTGGCAACAGTTAATCAATTCCAGATATGATAGCCTACTTTTAATGTAGCCAGCATCTTACAACTCCTACTGTCACTGCTGTTTGATCATAAATGATGGGGCTTAGATATGATGCTTATAAATTGATTTCACATGAACCAGTAAACTACAGCTCAAAGACAAAATGTCACAAAGTAGCTTGAATTCAGCTTCTGTCGCTTTCATTGACCTTGGCATTTGCCCCCTCCTCAACCACATAACAACTATTCATTGGTCTCATGTTCCAAAACAAATCCAAAAGCACATTGTTTGATTACGTCACGGCTAAGCAAGTGTTGGCATTGCTAATACTATGTTAGCATGAATAAAATATAACCATTAGGGGCTAATCGTAAACGTTCAACGTTGTTATAATCGCGAAGAACTTACTCATCGGCAAAATGATAACGTCGCTGGTAACTTTAAACAAGTAGTCCCCAGAGCCCTAATTTTAACGTTCTACAAGTGAAATTTGGAATAGGAATCGCCGAATTAGCCGGTAGCTAGCAGTAGACCGGTGGCTAGTGATTGTTGAGTTGAAGCTAGGTTGAGTTATTTTAATAAAAGGACGCAGTGGGCAGAGTATAGCTCGAGCCTTTGTGTGAGTGTGTGTGCCAAACTCCGACACAGAAAGCAGAGGACAGTAACGGCCTTCCTAGATTTACTCGCCAAACAGAAAATCTACCCGTCTGTGGCGAGTGGCGGGTGTTAATTTCGGACCCTGCCAGTCCTTATCGTGGAGACCTGGATTCGATCCCGGCATGAGGCAGCTTGCTGCATGTCATCTCCTGTCGATCGCGCCACTATTGAATAAAGCTTAAAAGCTCTGTGAATAATATTTTTTACATATGGTGACGAAGAAATGTCATTTTCAATGTCACATTGTGTTTTAGATAGATTTCTGTCACAAATAATGCAATTACAATTAGGAAATGCCAAGGCGAACATTGAATTGTCGTTTGAGCATTTTATTTTTTATGTTTAATGTGGCACAGGCAATGGTCCACCTGCCCAAAGTGAAGTGGACGTAACACAACCGTAACCATGAACACTGTACTCATTAATGAGTACTTCACCGTTCAGTGCGGATGGTAGCGTGACAGTGCTGGAGCTTGAACTAAGGCAGGGTTATGTGGAATGCATTGAGGGTGAAAGCCTGACCTTGTTAAAAATAAAACCAAACGGTAGTACTTCATCGTATGTGTCCACCATTAAATTACGATGAAGCGGCAATCTAGCAGCAATGAGCGCCCCCTGTCAACAAACAGGGTCTGCCCTGCAGTCAACTTGTGCTGCAGGGGCAGGTTCTGTGCGCTAAGGCAGTCAGTCCAATACCTGCAACGCATCACATCGCATTTGCTCAGGGAAATGCATTGTCTAGTTACATTTCGATCTCAAGCAAACAAAATGCATGCTTACAGAATGTTAGGCCAGCAGCACTTTTTGTTTATATTTTAATCTATAAGAGGCTTTGCTTAATGCCAATAGACCAATAATACAAGAGTTCACATGAAAGCTATGTATTGGTTGTGTTTTCTGTTTCAGTCGATCTGAGAAAGCTGGACATCCTCAGTGGTTTGTGTTGGGTGTTGGACAAGTTATCAAGGGTCTAGACATTGGGATGAATGGAATGTGTCCAGGAGAGAAACGGAAAGTAACAGTCCCACCTGATCTAGCATTTGGAAGTAAAGGAAAACGTAAGTATGGGAGTTTAAACACATTAATCTCTGTGCAGACATGTCCTTGGGCCTTAACAGAAATATTTATTGCAACTTGATTGTACGGTGGCCCTGAGAGGCCAACGCACTGCAACTTCAGAAAATACATGCAAATAGACAAAACACAAGCAAATTAAGTAAACATCTACATCAATTTGACTACACATGCGCAGCATTTAGAAAATTTGCCGCAAATTCAAACAACACATCACATTACAGGAACACGCTGCAAATACAAAAACACAACACATTACAGAAACGCGCTGTAAATACAGACAACACTTTACAGAAATGCGCTGCAAATACAGGCAACACAAGGGAAAGGTTTCCAGAGGACACCTAAAAGTGACAAGGATAACACAAGAACAAGGACCTCCGTTGCGTTGTCTGGATTTGCAGCGCGTTTTCTAAATGGTGCGCATGTGTTGTCAAATTGATGTAGATGTTTTCTTAATTTCCTTGTGTTTTGTCTATTTGCATGTTTTTCCTTAAGTTGCAGTGTGTTTGGCCTCTCAGGGCCACCGTATGATTGCAACTTAAAAGAGTAGATCTCATAACGTACGTATGTACTTATTAAGGATTTTCAGGGCTCGAAATAGGAAACTGGAGCCAAGAGCAGAGAACAGACACAAGATAAAGATTCAACAATATGGTAATCATTGAGTTAGTAAGATAGAATAGAAGCATTTTCCAAAAGCTTGTAAAATAATGACAATATGCTAAGTACCAAATTTTAAAACCAAACGATAGTACCCTCTGAGCCCCAAGCCATTTCTGGGTATTTTTTGCTCCTGTCACATTTTTACTCACTGTGGGCTTATTTTCCACTGCACATGCAAGTCCTGCACCTCTATGGAAAGAGTACAATCATGGCCAGAAGATAGGATAATTCAAAAATGTATTATTGTGTAGTATAACACAATTATAATGTCATAAATCACAAAATAAGGAAAAACATAAGTTGAATTTCTTTGATAATTTATTTTATAAAAATTGAAAAAAGAGGGAAACTATATATAGAACATTTTTCCATATGCCCACAAGTGTTGCTAATACTGGAAAAAAGGGGTAGACTTCATTATGTTATACATATTGAACAATTTACATTTTTACTATCTCTCTAAACATATCTCTTTGTCTAAGGCTCATCCCCTCTCTGCTCCAGCCTGCAGTTCAGTCGAAGATTTGCTGATTTATTGTCACATGGCTGTTGGTCTTAGCTGAGTCATTCAAGGCTTCCCAGTTGCGATGAGCAGCACAGAATTAAGTGTTTTTACAGGATCTTGATCGCGCAAAGTGTTTCTTTTTGGCAAAATATCTAGTAAGACATTTAAATAAAGTGATTTTGATGAAATATCACTATTTTAAGCTTATATTCGGTTATTCTTCCTGATGGAAGCGTTCTGTGCACATGATTGGTTAAGGGACGGTTGGAAAGTCTAGAGTCCGACGAGAACGGCTGTTCTTAAAGTTTCTGGGTATGGTAAATGGTATAATTTTTGCGATTTTTTTAAAGAGAACATGCATTTTGATCCCGTCAGCGGGTTGTGGGGTTCAGAAGGACGTGGCAGGGTCTTAACTATGTACCAAGAAAAATGGTGCAGATAATCACTGCAGCATTAAATCCAATGCAATTACATCAGAGGCCCTTATGCAGGCGTAATCAACTGAGGCTATGTCTGTGTCCTAAAACTATCTGGTGCACTCGTTCCCTATTCACTATATAATAATAATGAATAATAGACTTTATTTAAGTAGCACCTTTCAAAAACAAGGTTAGAAGGTGCTTTACAATAAGAAAATAAGAAAATATTACAATATAAGTAAAAAATAAGATAATAATAATAATACTTCATTTTATTTATATAGCGCTTTTCTAAAACCCAAAGTCGCTTTACAGAATCAACATAGATAACATGACACAAATAAACAGTTAGACAGAAATAGTAAAACAGACAGACAACAACAACAGTTTTAACTATATGGAAGCAGAAGAATGTATCAGTAAAAGAAAGGGACCGGATTCTAAACAGAGTTAACTATAGGGTATGCTAGGGTGAAAATATATGTTTTAAGGTGGATTTGAAAGATTGACAGCGAGTTGGAATTACGAATTAGAGGAGGGAGAGAGTTCCAAAGTATTGGTGCTGCCCTAGAAAATGCACGCTCCCCAAAACGCTTTAGTTTTGCTTTTGGAATGACCATTTGCCCGTCTGCAGCGGAACGTAGTGTCTGAGTAGGATGGTATGGTTGGAGCAGTTCAGTGAGGTAGAGAGGGGCCAAATTGTGTAAAGCTTTGTAGGTGAGGAGAAGGATTTTGTAGATGATGCGCTGGGTGACCGGGAGCCAGTGGAGATTAAAAAGTATGGGGGTTATGTGCTCAGAAGATTTTGTGGAGGTGAGAAGCCTTGCAGCAGAGCTTTGAACCAGTTGGAGTTTATGGAGAGAGGTTGTGCCGATGCCAAAAAGAAGTGAGTTGCAGTAATAAAGACGGGAGAAGATGAATGAGTGAATGAGTTTGGCAGCTGCACTCTGGGAAACGGATGGTCGGATTTTGGCAATGTTTCTAAGATGGAAGAAGGATATTTTGACCATGTTATTGATATGAGCGTTAAACGAAAGTGTGGAATCCATTAATACGCCAAGATTGCGTGCTAAAGGGGAGGGGGAGACTGTAAGACCATCAATGGAGATTGAGATATTGCCAACTGCCCTGTGATAGACTGGCGACCTGTCCAGGGTGTACCCCGCCTCTCGCCCTGTGTCCGCTGGGATAGGCTCCAGCCCCCCCCCCGTGACCCTGTACAGGATAAGCGGTAGAGTTAATGGATGGATGGATATTGCCAACTTTAGTTAGGGTGTGTTTGGGGCCAATTAAGAGGAGTTCTGTTTTATTGCTGTTCAGTTTGAGATCGTTTTCCTGCATCCAGTGGTTGATTGTGGATAAGCAGTGTTCAATATAGGGAAGTGGAGGATTATCGAGTGAAGTTGTGCTGATGTAGATCTGTGTGTCATCAGCATAGCAGTGGAAATTGAAGTTGAAATGTCTGATAATTTGACCAAGAGGAAGGATATAGATTATGAACAGGAGGGGCCCCAGGACTGAGCCCTGAGGAACACCCTGTGTGACTGGGGATGTATCCGAAGTGAATCCATTAAGTGATATGAATTGATGTCTGTTTGTGAGATATGACTGAATAAGAGAGAGTGCGGTGCCCTCAACACCCAACAATTTTAGCCTAGAAATAAGTCGTGTGTGACACACTGTGTCAAAGGCTGCACTAAGGTCTAACAGTATGAGGATGTTGAGGGCCCCAGCATCAGCAGAGGTGAGGAGATCGTTGGTAACCTTAATGAGTTCCCTTTCTGTGCTGTGGAGTGTGCGAAAACCAGACTGAAGGGGCTCAAACAAATTATTGGAAGATAGAAACTGTTGTAACTGAGATGCAATAATACGTTCCAAGGTTTATGCAAAAAAGGGTAAATTAGATATAGGGCGGTTTTCAAGAATGGTTGTGTCTAGGTCAGATTTCTTTAGGATTTTAGTAACAGAAGCAGTTTTAAAGACTGATGGAAAAACTCCTTGGGTGAGTGATGAATTGAACAAGTTAGTTAGGTGCGGAAGTAAAGTAGGTAAACATGATATGCAGAGGACAGTAGGAAGAGGGTCAAGAAGACTGGTAGTATGTTGAAGATGAAATAAAATTAAAATAGCCTAAAATTAAATAAAACTAAATGAGATAGAATAAAATAGAGTAAAATCCAAAATAAAGGCCCAATCCCAATTCTCTTTTTTACCCCTACCCCTCGTTTTCGAGTTCCCCTCACTTTTCATCTTGCCCCTCGAAACAGTTACAAGGGGTACTGGTTGAAATCTGTCCCTACGAAATGGGATGACCCGTCATGACTGATACTTCATCAGTAGTCATGTCTGTTGGATATGAAAACAGCTTTGCTGTTGTGACCAGGGCTCAACGCTAAGGTTTAAAAGTGGTTGCCAGGCTGGGCAACCATGAATCATGTTTAGTTGCCCAAATAGACAATGTGGTTGCCGTGCCATATTATAATGACATTTTAACACACGTTAATATCATTTAAGCATCCACAACGATTTAACTTAATTCAATTATGACAACCAAACACAATTTTAGATATTTCTGTTTTAGATTTAAAGTTTTAAGTAGCTTGTCATAACTATAGGGTTTTCAACTGTCCTGTATTAGCGAGGACGTCCCGTATATTGGGTTAAATTGGTTTGCCCCATATGTATGGGACCTCCCTTGTCTCGTGTATTGACTTATACTCGCTACTCCACTCTGATCAAAAGACAGCACGCTAAGTCTGTTTTAGATCTTAGACAGTGTCATGTCCTGTACGTATGTAGGTAGCTTATTATGTGTTAAATGTATTAGGTCAGAGTCACTCAGGTTAGCTACATTAATAACGTAATTACATTATCCCGACCGGCTAGTCACTTTAGACGCTTTACCGTTGCCCGCAATCTCACAACAAAAATAAAGCACATACAATGGCATTTCCACAAAAACATTTGACGATACAAAACAACGTGATCTTTATAAAAAAATCTAAAGTGAAGAAATACTGAAAAATTAAGTTGGCCTGTACAGTCCATTGCAAATGTAAACCAACACCTTCAATCTACAAAACAGGCATTTGTACTACCATGTGTAGGCTGACACTGCAATTTCCAATCAGAAATAACATTCCTTATGGTTTATGCAATAAAATTTGCAACTAAAGAGCGTGACGCATTGTTTACCTTGTTCTGTTTCAGAACCAAATAATATCCGATGCGCAAGGCTATGTAACCTTTCTTGGACACAACGTAACCGAATTTGTTGGTATTTGGTTGAATTACACCGTTTGTTTTACACATTTGTTTAAATGGACTGGACAGAAGTTAGCTAACCTGACCAGAGAGGTTTCTTGTGCACTGCGCACGTGAGACTGAACTTCAAAATAAAATAAAATGCATTAATTGTGAAAATGGTATTCAAGCGTATAATACAGTGCATCCGGAAAGTATTCATACCCCTTCACTTTTTCCACATTTTATTATGTTACAGCCTAATTCCAAAATGGATTAAATAAAAAATAATTCTCAACATTCTACACACAATACCGCATAATGACAAAGTGAAAAAAAAAAATCGAATTTTTTGCAAATGTATTAAAAATAAAAAAATAAAATATCACTTGTACATAAGTATTCACACCCTTTACTCAATACTTTGTTGAAGCACCTTTGGCAGCAATTACAGCCTCAAGTCTTCTTGAGTATGATGCTACAAGCTTGCCACACCTATTTTGGGGCAGTTTCTCCAATTCTTCTTTGCAGATAGTCTCAAGCTCCATCAGGTTGGATGGGGAGCGTCGGTGCACAGCCATTTTCAGATCTCTCCAAAGATGTTCAATCGGGTTCAAGTCTGGGCTCTGGCTGGGCCACTCAGGGACATTCACAGACTTGTCCCGAAGCCACTCCTTTGTTATCTTGGCTGTGTGCTTAGGGTCGTTGTCCTGTTGGAAGGTGAACCTTCGCCCCAGTCTGAGGTCCAGAACGCTCTGGAGCAGGTTTTCATCAAGGATCTCTCTGTACATTGCTGTATTAATCTTTCCCTTGATCCTGACTAGTCTCCCAGTTCCTGCCGCTGAAAAACACCCCCACAGCATGATGCTGCCACTACCATGCTTCACTGTAGGGATGGTATTGGCCAGGTGATGAGCAGTGCCTGGTTTCCTCCAGACATGACGCTTGGCATTCAGGCCAAAGAGTTCAATCTTGGTTTCATCAGACCACAGAATTTTGTTTCTCATGGTCTGAGAGTCCTTTAGGTGCCTTTTGGCAAACTCCATGCGGGCTGTCATGTGCCTTTTACTGAGGAGTGGCTTCCGTCTGGCCACTCTACATTAAAGGCCTGATTGGTGGAGTGCTGCAGAGATGGTTGTCCTTCTGGAAGGTTCTCCCATCTCCACAGAGGAACACTGGAGCTCTGTCAGACTGACCATCGGGTTCTTGGTCACCTCCCTGACCAAGGCCCTTCTCCCCCGATTGCTCAGTTTTGCCGGGCGGCCAGCTCTAAGAAGAGTCCTGGTGGTTCCAAACGTCTTCCATTTGCGAATGATGGAGACCACTGTGCTCGTTGGGACCTTCAATGCTGCAGAAATGTTTTTGTACCCTTCCCCAGATCTGTGCCTCGATACAATCCTGTCTAGGAGGTCTACAGACAATTCCTTGGAGTTCATAACTTGGTTTGTGCTCTGACATGCACTGTCAACTGTGGGACCTTATATAAACAGGTGTGTGCCTTTCCAAATCATGTCCAATCAATTGAATTTACCACAGGTGGACTCCAATCAAGTTGTAGAAACATCTCAAGGATGATCAGTGGAAACGGGATGCACCTGAGCTCAATTTTGAGTGTCACAGCAAAGGGTGTGAATACTTATGTACATGTGATATTTAATTTTTTTATTTTTAATACATTTGCAAAAAATTCCCCAAAAACATTTTTCACATGGTCATTATGCGGTATTGTATGTAGAATGTTGAGAATTTTTTTTTATTTAATCCATTTTGGAATTAGGCTGTAACATAATAAAATGTGGAAAAAGTGAAGGGGTATGAATACTTTCCGGATGCACTGTATAATAACTGTTTAATGGAGTATTAGAATAATTGTATCCATTTTAAAAACCACGCCCGCAAGGCCAACTATCGGTCCAATCTAAATCTTTGAATTGTTGACCTAGACTCTACCCTAGAGCAAATTAATATAGTTTCATTCTATTTGGGCATTAACATCAAGAGATATCAATATGTGGCATTTACAGTACCCCCTAAAGGAGAATGTAAAAATGGCTTTGCGTATGTAATCAATGAAGCCTCTAAGGGCAATGTATCAAGTTTCATAAGGATTGGAATGAGTTTCACAAAGTTAAAACTATTCAAGTGAGAAGCCACGCCCTATTCGAATTTCATTGGTTTATAGCGGTCACATGCTTTGGCCTGTAGGTCTGGTTTATACAACATTTACATATAATGGGCAATTGATGCTACATACCAAGTTTGGTGCGGATTGGACAAACTGATCAACAGTTCTATTAATTTAAGTGTTTTTCACAAAATTCAAAATGGCGGAAATTGATCCTGACGGACCTTGGGGGTCCAGAGACTTTTTTGTTCCTCATGGGCAGGTGGATCTAGGAACCACATTTTGTGACTCTAGGTCATATGGTGTATGAGATATGGCCTTATCAAAGTGTGAAAATTTGTGTCACTTGTTATAGCGCCACCATCAGGCCAATTTGGGTAATCTTTTCTTAGGATCTCTTAGCTCTTACCGGTTGTGACCCGCATGCAAAGTTTTAAGCTTCTAGCATACAGCAGTTCACAGGAAATTGAGTTATTTGATAAGCCACACCCACAAGGCCAACCACTGGTTCTGTTACAATTTTATTTTATTTGTTTTTTTTGACTCTACCTTTAGAGCAGTATAAAGTTTAATGAAAACAGGCGCTCAGGAGAGAAAAACAAATAACCGAAACAGTGTCAGACATGAGTCATAATTCACACCAGTTAAAAAACATTTTTGTGGGAAGCCAATCCCTACTCAAATATAGCAGTCACGTGCTTCACCTGGAGGTCTGGTTTCTACCACATTTGCATATCATAGTCTATTGATGCTACTTGCCAAGATTGGTGCATATTTGACAAACATATCAAAAGTTCTATTCCAAGTCTTTTTTAAAACCGTTATTTAATTAGGCATGTCCAACGAAGAACTCACTTCTGCAGTAGTGACCTGGCCCCATAGGGAGAATTTGACCAACTCCAGTTCTATGCCAGTGCCTCGGTCAGAGCACCAACAGGAGGATTAGCCCTAAAGGCCAGTTCAGATCAATGATTCGCAAAGCAACTGGCTGCAACTGGCAAAAGAATCCGAACGTCTGATCTTAAACGCTCTAAAACTGAGTGGTTCACACCAAAGCAACTAGCACAGACACAATTGACTGTTTCCATAGTAACGGCATAGCCCACTACAGTTAGCTAACATTAACACAAATAATTTCATCATTTTATTTCCCTATTAGTTTGAGCTAGTGTATGACAATTGTTTTTATTTAGCTGCAATTGGCACCATAGCTACTAAATGATGCCAAGTATATAATTTTAATAAACAATAGCTTATTTAAATGATAACAAATCCAATGTATGCATGTAAACGCACAACGAATAATGCCTTTTGACATAAATCTCACGCTATGCTTCCTAACGTTCTAAAACTGCCCTTGGCAATTTGACAAGCCAAATGTTAGACGACATGCAACGGCTTCAGCTGCCTTGCAACTACTAGTTCAGACCGCTGCAACTTTTGTCTGCGACGTTCTAAAACCATTTTGTTGCGTCGCGAATCTTTGGTCTGAACAGGCCTTAACATGTTTTTATGGTGGTGGGAGGAAACAGGAGCACCCGGTGGAAACCCATACAAACACGGGAACATGCAAACTCCACACAGAAAGGACCTGGGTTTGAACCCAGGACCTTCTTGCTGTGAGGCATCAGTGCTAACCACTGAGCCACTGTGCTGTTCCTCATGGGCAGGTGGACCTAGGTACCAAATTTGGTGAGTCTAGGTTACATGGTGTATGAGATATGGCCTTTCAAAGTGTGTCACTTGTTATAGAGCCACCATCAGGCCAATTTGGGTCATCTTTGGTTTGGGTGTAGCGGTTACTAGTACAGAATTGCATGCAAAGTTTCAAGTTTCTAGCATATATCAGCTCACAGGAAATTGATCGAGGCGAGGAAAACAATAATAATAGGGAAGAATAAAGCAGTACAATAATTATAAGGGTCTATGCCCTTCAGGCTTTAATAAACAGAGTTGTTGTCGTACATTTCGAATCTCACAATACCGTCTTCTTGCGTGGGCATCCTTTTTCAGTTGTCAGCAGCCAATTGGGAAAATGTATGAGAAAGAAGACGACTTTAATGTCTGGGAATGCTGGTGGATCAGTTTGAGGTTTGTATGATAGACAGCAAACAAGTTTTGTTGTAGTTAGCATATACACATGCTAGCTAGCTAGTAGTGACTTGGTAACTAACATTAATGTTGGATCCACCCGTTTGTAATACACACGTAATGACAAATAAACAAGTCATAACCATTTACTTTATTGATTTGTGTGTGGATTGTGTGATGATCTGTGTGAAGGTCTGATAGGATAGAAAACCATACACAACTATTAACGTGTTTGTGCCATATGCGCAATACCACATTTCCCACAGTTTTACCTCATAAAAGCTCTTCCAATTCTGATTTTATAATGTGAAAGTGTTTATTTTCTAGATTGGTCATCCTACATCAAGTTGAATCATACCATGCACATACTGTCAAGCGATTAGAAAGCCCTGTCTTCAAAAATGTTGTGGGTGCAATAGATAGTTGTCATATCAGGAATAGAATGAAACCTCATGTACAGCACCAACTAGACCAGGCCTGGGCAATTATTTTTAATCGAGGGCCACATTAGAAAATATGTTTGTCATCTGTAAGGGAAATTTTGGCATCCTCACGGATGTTCAAGCCTAAGCTGTTGTTCCAATGTGGAGGAAGGGTCAGAGTAAAGACCAGGTCACGAAAAAGACAGTATGTGCCTTTTGGAGACACTGAAGGCTAAAGTTTTGTGTCTTAGACATCACATAAAATGATGTCTATGTGTCTTATGTATGTGTCATTATTAATGCTGATTACGTCCACTCCCATCCACCTTGACCAATGGAATGATTGTTTATCTTACACCAATATACTAGTTTCAACCTTCTCAACTAATCAGAACTTGCTATGTTGTTAGAGTGAACTCACTGTAGTAATTTATCTGTGTACAGACTCTGACTCAGACTCTGTAGTCATCAATAAAATTGTACTTGATCTTTTCATGGTTTCTCCCTCTCATTAAGGGTTATTTTCTGTCACAGATTGAAATGATCCATTACAATCCCATACACATCGTGGGCCAGAATCATATTACATGATTATACATCATGCGTCTGTCTGTGTTGACAGATTTATCTGCTGTAAATCACGTCCAGATATGCTACTTATTTTACTTTTTGTAATATTATTTAACATGCACAGAAATAAACTACATTCTTGTTCTCCTTTTGGTAGGTATTTTTAATTATTAAACCTTCAATTAATTGCACTGAGGGAAAATAACACATTTAGGACCATGGCCAGAACTCTTGTTAACAGGTGTGCAAATACTGCACAAAAACAGAGAGAGGAGAGCTCTTTCCGCTGTGGCTGCAGCTGATATGATTGTTAGGCTGTATAAATGCAATGACATTCTATGGTGGACCTAGTTTGTAACTATCGATTCGATGTGTTGGCCATAATGTAATAGCCGAAAACTAATTGTTTTCACATTTTAGATATATTATTTTATGTATCCTTTCATTTCAATTATATAACAAATTAAACAACTGTCCGTAATGCAAAATAGGACGCGTTGGTAAAATTCAAAATCATAGAGATTATAATATTTAAATTTGGGAGAGTAAAATTGATCGTAGTTGCAGAAACACGCACATATGACAAGAATACTGTACGACTTTACTCTATGCAATGCGCTGCCAAGATCTAGCCGTTAATATTTATTTAAACTAGTCATATACTGACATTTTCAACGTGTTGTCTTCTGGGATCAAAAATACGAAGCATAAGCCATTGGCCTAAATATCTGCTTACGTTGCCAACTGCGCCCCTCTTATGCGAACGCGCACATACTCTCTAACACTGACTTAACTAACACACATCATAATCACCGTTGTAGTACCGTGTAACACCCATTTGGATAATCAGAGTTTGTCAAAGTTAGAGTTAGATCGGAGTAGTTTAACCTCCGGTCGTAGTATAGGCCCCTGCCCTGGACAAATCGTATTGTTTTTTGTTTAGCGAACCGTGACTCATAAGCCTTGGCCCGCTTACCCCCCTTCCGTCATCAGGGGGAAAAAAAACTATTGGTCAGTCTAGCTTACTGTGACATTTCCTATATATTATTGCAAAAGTTACCAGCCTAACAATCCCAATGCAAGAGCAAGCAGCACGGAGAGAGGGAGAGTTATCAACAAAATAAACAGCTAAGTTCTTAACAAAAATGTGAATCCTCCTCACAACCAATCACATCATCACACAAGCGTAAGTGCACTTAAGCGGAATATGGTGACTGACAACGGGTCGGGCTTGCAAAAACACGACATCCTATGTTAAAACGGCCGAGGTAGCCAGAGTCAGCAACTCTATCGTTCACCCGCCAACCACACAAAAACAACAAAATGTCAGGCAAGCCTCCATCATGACCACGAAGCCTATTAAACATATAGCCAGGCTATATGCACAGTTAAACCTTACATTAAAACAGTGGCCTGATTAGAAACAGGTGGCATGGCAGCCTATTAGAGTTTAAATAACTTACCCTCTGATGATCGTACTTGAAAACAAAGTCCATCCAACTTTTCATTAAATTCAATCTGAGAAATGTATGCGGACTACAGTAAAGACATCATTGACGTGGCCGTGCTGGTCACGAGTATGCGCATCACATGTATACCATTGAATTTGCATACTCGGTTTCGGAAGTTGTCACTATTCAAAGTCTGAGAAAGCCGTTTTTGGCTTCGACGCCTTTGCATTGAATCCGTGAGGCTTGCGGCTTCCAGGTTTTTTTTATAGTTCAATGGTTGTACCTTGTTCCATTAATGATGAACCAAAAATTAAAAGCTAATTTCTAGAGTCAGTGTTGACCGTGTCCTATGAATTAGTTGTTTAAAAGGGTTGTAAGGTTTAAAGGCAACTTGACTATTAATGCCTTGTAAATAAAAAAATTATTTCCTACCACTAAAGGAAGACTTACCTAGTGAACCGTGAGGAGCTCTAAAGCTATTTGGACCAACTTGAACTGGTCTATCCAGATAGCTTTAGAACTCATCACTCAATGGATTCCAGTGTGGGACTTTTAAATGTATTGGGCCTTGAAAAAATAAATGTCTATTTTTCCGTATTTGAATAGATCCAGTACCACCCAATGCTACATTGATCTTTGAGGTGGAGCTCTTTTCAGTGTCCAGAGGTCCACGCAGCATGGAGTCATTTAAAGAAATAGACCTCAATAAAGACAGAACCCTGACAAAGACTGAGGTACTGTGATTATACAATCTAATCTTGAAATAAAATAGATGCATTATTGATGGCACACGGTATCTGCTACTATTATAAAACATTTATATTTATAATGCTGAGGATCTCAAGCTGAGCAGGTAAAATGCAACACTTAACATTTTCAACACCAATTTGTTTTAAACTGCTTAATATTAAAAAGTATATATTTGATAAGTTTAATTGACTCCCTTCATTAACTATCTTCTGATAGTAAGTATGGTTTAACTTTGTTTTACTTTATTTTGATATTTGGGTACATACAAATATTAATGACTGAATCATTGACTTACATAAATTTTTCAGGTCATAGAATACTTGAAATTGGAGTATCAAAAAGGCAGTGATCAACATGATGACCCTTTCTTCGACAATATTTTGGCTGATATATTTCGCAAGAGTGACCATAATGGAGATGGACTGATATCAGCAAAAGAGTACAATGTTTATGAACATGATGAGCTCTAGGCCTTATTGTCTTAATTAAATATATTGAAAGCCAATAACAGGTTGCGATTTTTTATTCCATTGTAAAATACATATGTTGACTTTTTATGGATGTAAGGTGGACAGATTTAATACCTTAGGTATTAACAACCTTTTTGTATTATAATTTTATTTACTTTTAGCTCCATTTAGTAAATTTCTTGTTTGTGTCTTGTATATTGTTTTAGTTCTTCAATATTGTTTTCAAATCTGCATTGCATGAGCGATATTATTTTTTCATTAATCCATTGTCTTACTATTGTTAAAGCACTTTAACATTGTAACATTGCTTGAAAAGTTATATACACACTGCAAAAAAAAATTAAAGGAACACTTTTTAATCAGAGTACTGCATCAAGTGAATTAAACTTCTGGGATATTGATCTGGTCAGTTAGGTAGCAGAGGGGGTTGTTCATCGATTTCAGCTGCTTGGCTGTTAATGAAATCAACAAGGTGCACTAGAGGGGGAACAATGAGACGACCCCCAAAACAGGAATGGTTTTCCAGGTGGAGGCCACTGAAATTTTTTCCCTCCTCATCTTTTCTGACTGTTTTTCACTAGTTTTGCATTTGGCTAGGGTCAGTGTCACTACTGGTAGCATGAGGCGATACCTGGACCCTACAGAGGTTGCACAGGCAGTCCAACTCCTCCAGGATGGCATATTATTACGTGCCATTGCCAGAAGGTTTGCTGTGTCTCCCAGCACAGTCTCAGGAGCATGGAGGAGATTCCAGTAGACAGGCAGTTACTCTAGGTGAGCTGGACAGGGCCGTAGAAGGTCCTTAACCCATCAGCAGGACCGGTATCTGCTCCTTTGTGCAAGGAGGAACAGGATGAGCACTGCCAGAGCCCTACAAAATGACCTCCAGCAGGCCACTGGTGTGAATGTCTCTGACCAAACAATCAGAAACAGACTTCATGACGGTGGCCTGAGGGCCCGACATCCTCTAGTGGGCCCTGTGCTCACTGCCCAGCACTGTGGAGCTCGATTGGCATTTGCCATAGAACACCAGAATTGGCAGGTCCGCCACTGGCACCCTGTGCTTTTTACAGATGAGAGCAGGTTTACCCTGAGCACATGGGACAGACGTGAAAGGGTCTGGAGAAGCCGTGGAGAACGTTATGGTGCCTGTAACATCGTTCAGCATGACCGGTTTGGTTGTGGGTCAGTGATGGTCTGGGGAGGCATATCCATGGAGGGATGCACAGACCTCTACAGGCTAGACAACGGCACCCTGACTGCCATTAGGTATCGGGATGAAATCCTTGGACCCATTGTCAGACCCAACGCTGGTGCAGTGGGTCCTGGGTTCCTCCTGGTGCACGACAATGTCCGGCCTCATGTGCCGAGAGTATGCAGGCAGTTCCTGGAGGATGAAGGAATTGATACTATTGACTGGCCCCCATGCTCGCCTGACCTAAATCCAATTGAACACCTCTGGGACATTATGTTTCGGTCCATCTAACGCCACCAGGTTGCACCGCAGACTGTCCAGGAGCTCAGTGATGCCCTAGTCCAGATCTGGGAGGAGATACCCCAGGACACCATCCGTTGTCTCATTAGGAGCATGCCCCGACGTTGTCAGGCATGCATACAAGCATACAATCCACAGTACTGAGTACCATTTTGAGTTGCTGCAATGGAATTTCAGCAAAATAGACTAGCCTGCCGCATCATTTTTTCACTTTGATTTTCGGGGTGTCTTTGAATTCAGCCCTCTGTAGGTTGATAATTTTAATTTCCATCAAATGATGTGGCATCCTTTCGTTCCTAACACATTACCCAGTCCACATCAGTACAGATATCCAGCATTATCTTTTTTCCCATTGAGATCTGATGTGTTTTCAAAGTGTTCCTTTAATCAAATGATGGTTTAGTGTATATAAATATACATGCATTCAAGTAAGGCAGTTTTCAAAAGGGGTACCAATGCAATATAACAACTTTAAAAATCACAACAATTTACAAATACAATATCAGTAAACCCACAATGATTCCCACGTAAGTGACCCACACCACAAGGGTGTATGTGTATTGTTACAGTCCTACCACACTGGAGAGTGCAGCAAGGGATGGTTTCTGAGTGGTGTGCTTTTTACAGAGATGTGACAAAAAGGTGCCTTTTTGTACAAATTATAAAAAAGGGAATCAAAGTGGACCGTGTCTTGAGCAGCTCGCCATCAAGTATTCCAGACTACCATAACACTTGACCAGTTTTAAACAAAACAGTGCCATGGAGAATACAATAAGTGGTCAATAATACAAATATGTATACAATGTATAATTGTATTAGAGATTAACATAACTACACATAATATATATCTATGTATTGAAGATATGCTTATCTTTCAATTGAAAATGCTCACACAATATACAGAATTTAAAATTATTTCCTCACCAAATGAAATGGAATGGAAAACTCATGCGCTCCTCCACAGAGAAAACATTGTGCACACACTTATTTCGAAATACAACAACACTTAACCCGCACACGTCTGTGTCGGATAAACGAGGGATTTTTTGTATTTGGTTTAGAATAACTATCAGTTATTTTACTTATTTATGCTACGTTTAATCATATATCTATTTTCACTACGCTTGCTTGTTTTACTGGTCGGAGTGTGCTGCACGAACATGGAAAGTCCCTAGGCAAAAGTTTGTAAAGGTGGCTCTAATGTTTATTTATCGACGGCTGATTGGCTTACCACCGTCTGTCAGGCTCCCTGATTGGCTGGGAGGATTGTCACTCGGGAAACATTAGTTTACGTGTGTAACAATGTCGGGGATGGAAAGTATGTTACTAGTGTGTCTAGTGGCCCATTATAAAACCTGGGTTACACCGGTCTTTATTTTCCGCAGTGGCGACTCGCCCGCAGAGGACGTTAGGGCACACTCCCAGGTTTTTTAAAAATAAATAATAATTACTTATTTTAAGCATGTGTTTAAAATGCACAAAAACGTGTAATATATCAAATATAAATCATTATACTAGAGGTAAAATTAGTTGACTGTTCATCCCATAGACGTATCTATGTATATGGCTCATCCCCTCTCTAGCTAGCGCTTCAGCGCTTCTGGAGCGGTAAAAAAACATCACACAGTGCATCTCTATGGCTCTAATTCAGTGCAGCAGCACCAACCAATGGCTGACCGAAGAAATGCACATAGCAACAGTGGCAACATAAATTTAGCCAATCAGCGTCCTCGAATCAGCTGCCAGAAAAACCTGTAAATTACTGTCCTAAGCAGAGTCCGCCTGTGGTAGAGAAAGTCTTTTCTCCTATAGGGGAAACCCAGACAGCCTGAGTCCCCTTAGGCAGCCACAGTCCCCATGCCGTTTAGGACACTGACAACCATATGCGGTCCAAACGTAAACGTATACATTAATAACCGTCTGTACAATTAGACGAATTGATTTTACACACAAAAAAAAGAAAAAAGTAATTTAGCTTTACTTTGCGATTGTTTAGTGAATTAAAACATAAACATTAAGATATGAGATGAAGTATGTTGCAGCGGTCGATACGTATACAATAATAACCCTCTGTAGACTGTGACGAATTGATCTTCGTTAATAACAGTCTATAAATGTTGACCTTTTTTTTAACGATATTTAGCTTCACATTGAAATGTTTTTTGTAAATTTATATATAAATGTTCAATTCAAATATGAGATATGAAGTGTGCTTATTAAGATATGAGATATGCTGCACTGATTGTACAATGTAATGAAAAGCGCTATTCTATTAATTAAAAAGGCGGCCTTAGTGTTTTAGCATATAGTTATAATGTTTTTTTGATACAGGAGCCAAGTGCAATTGAGTGATCCATGTAGTGTCAGTTGTTCAGAATTAATATATAAACGTTCAATTAAAATATATAACCCCTCAAGACATTCATTGTAATAATATGCACCATTGATTAAATATCTGCTGTACTACTCACTGTTGTTTGTCATACAGAACAGAATTCTACATAGCATTTTACAAAGACAAACAATTCATCCCTTTTTGACATAAAAAGGAAAAAAGAAAGAAAGACAACTTTTTCATGACCCATGAAGTATTTATTAAAACTTTAACCAATGGGAATTGACTCCTGGCCCTCGCCTCTCTTCTTCAAGAGATATTAAAAAAAAATTATTACATTTATCTTGTTCACTAAAGAAAAAAAATTGAAAGATGGAAAGAAAAATGGTTATTTGTACATAATGGCAGGTTGTCAATCCTTGATCATTGCGAGAGAGAGAGAGAGAGAGAGATTTATACACTGTAAAAAAATAAAGTTGGCTCAACTTATAATTATGAGTAACCTGGCTGCTTCGTTATTTTAGTTTGATGTACTTCAATTTAAGTTCATGCAACTCACTATGAAAAGTCAATTTGACGAAATTGACATACAGCAAACTGATTACTTAATGATATTGACATATATTTGAAAGTTGAATAAATACATTTTCTCGATACAGCACCTTAACGCAAACGCGTCAGGGACCCCTAACATTCACCTTTTTTTCACAATAGACAAAAGGAGGGGAACGCACGTTTGAATTGCCTCTCGTGGGATCTACGATTTGTGTTCCTGGTTTTCACTCCATGCCAGGCAAGCTGCGCTTAGCATATGCAACAATACACCATCTGCACAGTTGCTTTATGTTTCATTACGTTACATTACATTACATTAATTTAGCAGACGCTTTTATCCAAAGCGACTTACAAAAATTGTTCCTACAAAAAGATAATGGTAAAACTACAAGTCAGGTAGAGAACATAAGTGCATCCCTGGCTTAATCATCTAGATAAGAGCTAAGCAAGTGCTAAATTAGACATCAGGATAAATTAACAAAACCTTCACAAACCAACTTCAAAAACCAAAGTTTCAGCAGAAAGTGAACAGCACAACCCAGCTCAACCCAGGCCAATAAAGGTGCGTGAGCTACACTCCCGCAACCACAAGACGCGGGTTTCATCCATTTGAGATCAGAAATTGCAGGGGTTGTTATTAATGATAACAGTGTTCAGAGTAAGAGCTGCAAAAAAAATATTTTTTTCATATGCCTTATATAATTTGCTATGTATGTTTAACAGGGATTGTTTCACTTTGAGATTACTCTAGCAAAGTAAGGCACAATCCAAGTAAATTGTTTTATCATTAATATTACATCTTATAACTTGCTGGGATATATGAAAATGTATTACCTCAATGGCCTATCAAGATAGCAGTAACGATGACTATTACTTCACGCGGTCAAGAGTCAGGTGACGTCTTCAGTATGTTAATTCAATTGTTTTTGAGTAAACTTGAATGTCTAAATTGCATTGACTAATGTGTTTTGCTTGATCAGTTGGTCAGGTTTCAACTTGAAATAACAAGTTGACTCAATGTTTTCTCAATTTTAGTACAACTAACTTATTAAAACAAGTTGAACTAACTAAAAGGCCAAATATTTTTTTACAGTGTATACATGAATAGGCCTATTGTAAATTTGTCTTTGGTGTGTTCACACATCCAGCGTCTACTCAAATGATGCTCCAGAATCAATGTGGAGTAAGTTTTTATGTGGTGTAAACGGGGTCAGAGGAATATCTTACCCGAAGAAGCCATCTCATGTATGGGAGCTAGAGACAGATAGCAGAAAATGGAAAATATAAATACATATTAAAAATGACTGAGGGTTAGAGAGAAAGCTAAGGGCAGAGGAGGTTGGAAAGGTCTATGTATACATTAGGTCTAATGTAGCCTATATCGAATAAATAAACTAAACTTTTAGCTAACATGTCGGACTGCAGATTTCGCTCCCTAAACTGACTAAGAATTTACAAATTGTTAACATATTCAGTTAACAATATCGATGACTTCAGCTAAAATAAACTTTTATGCCCACAAATTATTAAAGTTGGTAACGTAGTTAACTCGGCTAATACTGTGTTGGAGATAATGCATGGTGCAACTAAAAACGTTGAAATCACGAGATATATCACAATAAATTGATATCAACCCTAAGCGAGTTTCTTTAAATAACCCATAATAACTTTACGAGACTGCTGAACAACAATAATTTTAATAAATAAATGTTTAGGAATTAGCATACCTCTAACTTGTGTAGCGTGTGTAGCTTCTTTTGTCTTCTTTTTCTTCTTTGGTTCTTTATTGGCGGTTGGCAAACCAGTTTAAGGTGAATTACCGCCATCAACTGGACGATGAGTATACTACAGGGGACTCAGGCTGCCTGAGGAAACTGTTGCTGTCTGAGGGGACTGTGGCTGTCTGGGCTCCAGGTCTGCAGCCTCCACCTTCTCTCTTTATTGGCGGTTTGCAAACCAGTTTATGGTGAATTACCACCACCAACTGGACGATAAGTATACTACAGGGTCCTCAAACTGCCTGGGGACTGTGGCTGCCTGAGGGGACTGTGGCTGTTTGGGCCCCAGGTCTGCAGCCTCCCCCTTCTCAATGCAGTAGGGGTCTTGGAAAAAGAGGCTCAGGCACTCACCAGCAAGCTTCCATCATGCTGTGGAGTAAATGAAAAAATGATGAAAAGAATCATACGGCTCAGATTAAGAATTGAGGCAAAAAAAAAAAAATTATGACAGAAAAACACACATAAAAGATGGCCATCTCGGCAGCAAGAGCCAATACAAGAAGATGAAAAGAAACAAAAATGTAACACCTGCCAGCACCCAGCCAACATTGCTCCTCCAACCTGCCAGCACCCAGCCAACAGTGGTCCTCCACCTGCCAGCACCCAGCCATCACTGCTCCTCCACCTGCCAGCACCCAGCCAATAGTGGTCCTCCACCTGCCAGCACCCAGCCATCAAGGCTCCTCCAACTGCCAGCACCCAGCCAACAACAGTGGTCCTCTACCTGCCAACACCAGGGACATTAGAAAACGTTTAGGTTTTATTAGGTTTAGAAAGTAGTCAGCTTTAGTTGTAAGATTTGTTTTTAAAATAGTGACATTTCTTAAATAATTATATCAATGTAAAAAATATTACAGAATTTTATTTGAGCATACCAACTTTAAGCACGGCCTCTCTCTTTGCCGTTAAGGTTCACGTGTGGTGTTCATGTTTTTGTTATTAACCCAATGTTCTTGGGCTTTACAATGCCAACTATACCTAATAATTCGTGTAAAAATACTTAACAAATATTGAGTTTTTCTCAGTGACAAGCAATATAGACAGCATACATCGTTAAAATTTGCATTGTTTATCAATAGAACAATGCTATTCGTGATTTCAGATAAGAAGGTATTCATGTTGCAGTTACCCACCGAATGTTCGTGGGTCTGGTGGACCCTAAGATCATGGGTTTTTAAAACAAAACAGTCAAACATTTGTGCATATATTTAACAGAAAACTGTTTTCTTTCATATTATATTTACTTTTTACCTACAATTCCAACACTTGTATGTCACTCTGGATTCGAGTCCACACAAGGGTTAACTAGCTAGTAAGCATCTAAGCCAGCTAAACCAGCTAGCCCGGCTTGACTCTAGACTCATACACTTTTTATACATGAAATACCTCATTTTGTATCAACTTTTATATCTAATTCTGAGCTTCTGACTCAAATATAAGTTTGATTTTCTCAGCCCCCCTTTCACTTGGCTTGTATCCCTCTTGGCCCCCCCACTTAAAATGTCCTGTACACGCCACTGTATATAAAACAGCGGAGAATGTTACTGTCCCAGACAACACACACGTGTGGGGCCAAATGGGTTGCACCTGGGCTGATATGTGGGGCTCATGTGGGATACCCAACTGGGCCTCTGCCAATTTTGTCCGAAGTTTCCATGGAGGCCCCACATGGGTTAGCCCAGATGGGTTGATGAAGGGCCCTTGATGGGCTCCATACAGTACCCATATGGTTAACGCCAGTTTTTTCCTCTTGGGGCCTACATGGGTCTGCCTACATGGGTTGATGATGGGACCCAGCTAGGTCTTACTCTTATGGGCCACAGCAGGTATATACAGTATAAGGGCTACCATTTTTGTTTGCTGGGGTTACCTTATTTTACAGTAAACCACTAAATACATTAATACATTTAACTTATTAAAAGGGTCTAAATACTCTAAAATGTAAACTGTATTGCTTCAATGAAGAAAGACCAGTAGTATAGTTAATGCTTTTATTTTATCAAGAAACATGTAAGGTGCTCAAAAGACCATAATATGCAAACCCAAAGTTGAACTGTTCTTCCACATTTGAAAACTCTAAAATTAAGTATAAAATTTTTTTTAATGCAGTGCAGCTCCTCCTCAATACTCCATCCTCCTTCTCCCAACAGCCCTTGAAAAGAGGAAATACATTTAAATTCCAATTAGGTTCACTCCTTTTTCGTGCATTCTTTACAGTTGAATCAACTATATAAAAATAAGTGTCTAACAATGAAGATAAATCTCATTCATGCTACTTTTTTGTATATTATTTAAGAATGTTCTTTCATGTTTTGTCACGCCAACTCTGAGACTCAGCTAGCGATATTAGCTAACTACTTAAACTTAAAGGTCTAACATGACAAGAAACCAAACCAATGTTTTGGTTAGCATCATGTTGTGAAAACACCTAATAAATGTTACTTTTCAGTTTCGATATAATAGTTCTTACTTTAGGTACGCTGAAGAAAAAGTCACCGAAAGGGACCTGGATATTCTTGAAGTCTCCTTCGAATGGTAGCAATGGCGGCGCGAGTGGAAACGTGAAGAATGGGTATTGTTCGTTGTGTGTTTCTGCGCGCGCGCTTGTTCGATATCGCACGAAACTATCAACCTTTTTTTCCCCCTACCAGGCTCCGCTCAATTTGTTAATTATATGATCAAAAGGAGAAAATAAGTAATGTACCTTTTAAAGAGCCGAAAATTGGACGGGCAAAATTGCATAATGAGTGTTTTTTTTTGTGATTTATATTAGATATTATTACAAATAACATTTGCACATTTTCCAAGGGTCAAACCCACACTAAATATATATATATACAGTACATACATACTAAATATAATATAATATATATATATATGTATATACATCCAGATCACTTTGCTAGATACAATTTCATTAAATTCTTTACTCTTTCATTTTGGCAATGTAGCCCACTTGGGACCCATCCAGTACCCATGTTTGCTGTCTAAATGGTATGCCCATTTCGAGCCCATGTATATTATTCTGGGTTGCCCATATGGGCCCCAACATCAACCCACTTAAAAGCTCACTCTGAGCCCATGCCCAGTTGAAGCCCACCTAACCCAGGTAGTGCCCATGTGGGCCCACTACGACGTGTTGGCTGGGTGTCAGATAGCGTTCCCCCGTCAATAAGAAAGAAAGCTCACACATCTGTCAACTTCATACTGCTGACTTGTTTCCGCAAAACCTGTAAGTCCTGTGATTTTCAGCCTGCTCTACATTTGCACATCATAACAGAGGGAACACACCCTGACCCAAGAGACGAAGTCATTGATGCAGTTCACAACTGGTGTTTCACGTAAACCTGAAAATAATCAGAAAGTTGAGTATTCAGAAACATTTAAAAACACAAGAAGTTATGTCATGTAAAATGAAGAGGAAATATTTAAGATTCTGCACTATTTCTAGGTCAGCAATACAATTTAAGCAAATTTGGGGCATTGACCAACTTAACTCCTTTGTATAAAAGGTCAGAGTTCCTTGAGTTGTATCCCTTTCATTGAAGCATGCGTTCAGATGACACCTGGCAGATTTGATCTACACATCAGAGGCTCGTTAAAGTAACTCAACTTGCAGCCAGTGTTCACCTGTTATAAATATGGCTGTGCTTTTCTCAGTCAAATCATGGCTAGACAGAAGGTTTCCAAGGGGGCGGTGCATGGAACCGGAAGGGGGTATTTTGCCTACTCTGGAGTTGGACACCTGCACTGAATTGTCTACGCCCTGACCAAGGAGAGGTACCACTCCATTCTTCAGCAACATGCTATACCCTCAGGTTTGCATCTTTGTGGAGAAGGATTCATACTGCAGCAGGATAATGAATCCAAACACGCCTCAAAGTTTTTCAAGAACTACAAGAAGACCAAGCATCAGGACTGTCACGGACTTTTCTCCACAATCACCTGACCTCAACCTCATTGAACATTTATGGGGGCACTTGAAGACTGAGAAAGCCAAGCGTTCTGTGACATCACAAGAAGCTCTTTGGAATATTGTCAAATCATGCTGGGATAACATGGGTCATCAGGTTTTGCACAAACGTGTGGACTCCATGCCAGCTTGAGTGCATCCTGTCATTAAAGCAAAAGGGGGACATACCAAATACTAAGATATTCATGTACATTTTTCAAAGATCCAACTTTTCACTGAACTTAAGCTGATATCATTTGTAATGAAAAAAATAGTATTACATTTGAAACAAATGCAAAATATAAGTATCTTGACAAGTGGTCTGACTTTTGGACCCCACTGTATGTGTGTGTGTGTGTGTGTGTGTGTGTGTGTGTGTGTGTGTGTGTGTGTGTGTGTATGTATATATATATATTTATATATACAGTATATATATATATATATATATATATATATATATATATATATATATATATATATATATATATATATATATATATATATATATCATCATCATAATGTGATGATGATGAGATAATGATGATAATAAATACAGTATATGTGCCACCTCAAAATTACCACTGGTCCCACCCTGGCCACTCCATAGTAAAATGTCTGTTTCCGCCACTGCATCCACAAGTCTTGGGAAGATCATTTTTCTTATATTAAGAAATCTTTGATATATTGGCTGGAGACAAGATATTTGGTCTTGCTTAGATTTTTGCAGTGTAAGAAAACGATCCATGCCAGCCAACGTTAACAAGCACACACAACAACAAGCACACACACGGACTCCCCTTCCCCGCACACACACAAACACACGTCTTACGCCCTGTTCACAATTCATCCGTTGCGCTGGCGCACTACGCACTGTCATGTCCGTTACAGCGTGCGTGTGGTCCGCACTCAACGCAAGTCAAGTGTAGACGAGAGGACAGCTTTCGTGCTACCGCAGCCAGAGAGGCTGCTTGCTTAGCGAAAGCAGACGAAGTTACAGTGGAAAGTAACATACAAGTAATTTTAACGATCTTTTAGAATATGCTTATATTATTATTATAAGGTTATAAATATTCAAATGTTAATTGATTATATCGATATATTTCATGTGTATTTAACGATAGTACAACAAGTAAACAGTTCGCGACAGTAGCAGAATTCCACTTCCTGTTCATTTCAACGCTCCGCTCTGACGCAAAAGTTGGAAAAATCCAACGTGTCCGTCAAGATTTTGCAAAGGAAACCGTTGTCCACTAGGGGGCCAGTCCGTCACGAAGTCCCCATAGAAATGAAGAGACTTCCGGCGCAACGGACCAGCGCAACGGATGAATTGTGAACAGGGCGTTAGGGTACACGTGCGGCAGGGGGATAGCAATGAGAGCAGAATTTCTGGTTACTAACTTTTACAAATTCTACAAAGTCAAACATTTAACTCCGCCCACATTTGACCCCGCCTGTGTACTGCAGTCGGGTACTTGGAAATGTTGCGCAACCTATGGAAGGCACTACCTACGGCTAGTCCAACGCGAATTTCTGAAAAAGAAGGTAAAGAATGGCAGCCATATGCTCCTACATAGCTAGAATACAAATATTTTTCGCAGAAAACATCTAGCCAAACCATGTGGCGCCTAACGGCTGTGAGTCAATCAGTGCACTTTCTAAGACACAACGGTTTAAAAATTAACGCTAATGTATTTGAAAAAGCTATGTACACAAGGCTCGTTCTGGGGATCGAGACAAGTTGCGACGATACGGGGGCTGCCGTTATGGATGAGACTGGTTTAATTTTAGGAGAATCTCTACTGTCTCAAAAAGAGGTGCACTTGAGGTAAGCTGTGTGCGATTTGACGGGGGGATTTAGCTGTCTAGCTGTCTATTTAGCATCTAGCTGTCTATACCTATTTCCACATCTCATTATAAATGAATATAATGAATAAGTAGGCAGGTCAAACCCAACAGCTGCAGTGTAGTCGACGGCAGCTGTATTCACGCAGCGGTGAAGAAAACCACGCTGTGTACCGTTTTGAAACTATTTAAATCAACAAAAATATAACGTTTTTGTTGATCTGAGTCTTTTAGGTCATTCCAGAGTAATACTTAGCTTCACAAAATATAAGTGTTTATATCTATTGATCTCTTGCCAATTCGCAGTTAGCTTCCAAAGAGCGTATATTTTGTTGTTACACGAAAAAATCCTCAATTTGAGCAGTTAAATAAAAACATATGTTTATTTAATATTAAACGATTGATTGACTGGTTTAAGAACATATTCATAAATCACTGATAATTCCAGCTTTCCATATTTCTACTGTTAATAACATAGCTGTGTCATTTCAAAACTCGCCTCTGGTGGGAGCCGATGCAAACCTCGCAATGCTGTTTTCTTTCTCAAACGGGCACGAAATAGTCCAGCGCTCCTTGTCTTCAAGATAAATCACCTCGGTGTTCCCATCATTTTTGATAGTCCAACTTTGATTCATTTTTAAGTAAACCCCTGTCCGGACATGACCTTACGGGGACTAAGCAATCAGTAAACAAATATATATTTAAAATACGTGTTATATTCTTTACTTGAATCGCTACTAGCTTTAATCAAAAAGTTCCACCGTGGCCTTTCAACTCCGACTAGACCAAGCAAGGCCTCTGGGAAATGTTCGCCAAAAAAAAAACAATCGATCGAAGGTAAAAAAAGATCTGCCCCCTCAAAATCTACCGTGCCTTCACTTGTTCAGGACACCGAGGACAGCGGTAAGTCATTCTCCACTAGCTTCCTAGCAAGACTGTTTTGGTTTAGAGTTCAGTAGCGTTGGTTGAAATCCATAAAGCGAAACATGTTTTAATTTTTCTAGATGAATAGTTATGTCAGTCAGTTTGGATACTATTACCTAACACATTAAATGGAAACTTTGGCCATGTTGATTGTGAATCTAAGTGATATACTTTGGTAACGTTATCAGTACCAAGCTAACGTTAACAGCCGAGATCTAGTAAAAATGTTGCAGCGGGCTGGTTTTAATTATCAGGGCAAGGCTATTAATATTGCGGATTTCAAACACTTTCTATTAAAATACTTTAATATATAATTTAGAACTTAACATGCACCATACGAGTTTTGGGTAGCCTATAAATTGCCGTGAGAAAAGCTGGACCGTTCCTTTCATCTTTGTTTTCCTGTATTTGTTATGTCTACCAAAGCCTTGGTTTCTTTGAAGATTGCATTGAGCACTATTTTTTTATGATACTAGCTACATCAAAGGTTATATTCTAGACCTATTTTAATTCAAATTAATCATGATATTAATGCTCAATGTATTAATTCGTATCACCCACCCCATTGAGAAAATCTTTTTGAGTTTTGCTCCAACTAAATTTGTTTTGTTTTATAGATGACCAGTGGAGATTCAGTGACGACCTAAAGATGAGCTGTAGCAAGATGCTTGGGAGGTTTGGGGGTTTTGACTTGAGGGTGTGTGACAGTCTAGGTGTCAAGTTAACATTAGATGATGTGTCAGTTGAGAGACCTGCAAGGCTAGGTCTTAATCTATTCACCAACAGGGTCATGCTTGAGATACATGCCTTTCTTCTGGGAGTTGTAACTTGGGAGGGGAGCATCAATGAAGGATTTGTCAAAACACTTTGCCATAACTTTGTATTTCAGTTAAATGCAGATGAAAACAAATTGGCATATGGGAAGCGCCTTTGTGCATTTGTTAAAAAACTAACATCCAAGCGGAGTATGTTATGGTCCGCAGCCAGAGATGATTATGATAACTTGGTATGTAGCTTGCCACAGAGGGACAGACAGAAGGTAAGTAGAGAGGTAGGTAAAGATGCAGACAATATTTGTAATGATGATGCCTCCAATCAGGTCCGTTGTGTTAGGGATGCAGATGCAGCTGTTACTGACTTGGATGTAGCCATTACAGAAAGGAATAGGTTACATGCAGACTATGATATGTTGCAGGCCACATGTAACCACCTTAGGGAAGAGAGAGACAAAGCAGTCAGTGAGTGGAAACACAGGGGACTTAAACTGTATGAGGCCGATGTAAAAATCAGTAGTCTCCAGTCAAAGTTAACAAAGTGTAGTGAGAAGCTGCCGGAACAGAAATCCAGCAGAATTATGCAAAAGAGGCTGAAGCGTAGGGAGACTAAGTTAGAGAAGACGCAGCAGAAACTGTAGGTGCTTTCTCTCCAAAATAGGAATCTTGTTGAGGCCAAGGATCATTTGGAAGCTAAACTCTATGATCTTAGTGAAAAGCTTGAAAAGATGGACGTAGAGAAGAGAAGGGATAGTAAAAGTCTCGGCTATCACAAACGAAAGACTGCCAAGTGTAATGAGAGGGCCTCAGCGTTAACAGAGCAAGAGAAGATTCTAAACGAGCAGGTTCAGTTTTGGAAAGGAGAGCATGCCATTGCCAGAGAGGAATTAGAAAGGTTTGTGCATGGACGTGTCCCAACGTTTGAGCATGGTAAGTATACTGATGCTGTTAGGGAGGTTTACATGGATCTAGTTTGCAGCATGGGGGTTAGCTCCAACAAAGCATCAGAAGTGCTTAAGATAGTTTTAGAGAAGCTTGCTCATGTTGAGACAGATAGGCTACCAAGTGCTTCATTTTGTAAGTATATGGCTTATGAGGCACGAGTGGTATCTTAGCAGCACCTTAGGGATGCATTGCTGGTCAAGGAAGATATCACCTTAGGCACTAATGGAACCAGAAAATTTGGTCATAAATATGGCACTGCAGGCATTTTAAAAGGTGGCACCAGACTGCATTTAGGTTTAAGAGAGCAGTCATCCAGCTCTGCCCAATGCACGTTTGAGACAGTACAGGAAATTATTCAGGATATAGTAGGCAGTAAGGTTGTAGAGGTAGAGTTAGGGGAAAAATATATTTTTTCAAAAATTAGGAACCTCATGAGTGACCGTGCCAACACTCCGAAGAGGTTTAATGAGATATTAATAGAATATCGAAAAATGTTCTTCCAGATGTAGTTGAGGGGTTTGAGTTGTTTAGCAAGTCAGAGAAGGCAAGTCTAGGAACTGTAAATTAGTTGTTTTGTGGCCTGCATCTCATTGGTGGCCTGGCTCATCAAGCCAACTCAGCCCTTTCTACATGGGAAGACATGGTGTTTGAGGAAGATTCAGTTGGTAGCCAGCGGCTGTACGGGTTACAGAAAACTGCTGAGAGTGGAGCTGTGCACCTTGTAAGAACAGTGTGTAAAATGGTTCAGGAACGTGGATGCGAGAAAAGTGGTAAGCCGGTACAGTTTAGAACCTTTTTGATTGATAGGAATGGGTCTGACAATGTTCCACTTGCTTCCTTTAAAGGAAATAGAGCTAACGTTACATTCCACAATGCTGCTGGTGTGTTTTTCCTGAGCAGCGATCTTAGAGAGTTTACAGGTGTCCATTAGAAAGAAAACAGATTAGTGGAGTCTGTGTATGAGGACGTTAGTGTGCCTCATTATCTTGCAGGGTGTAGGGAATTAGGCCTGATAGGCAAGCAAGTGGTGGATCCATTGTGGAAGGCTCTTTCTATGAAGGAAAATGTGCTGGCCATGAACGGTAGGTATCAGGAACTAGTTAGAAAACTGAGGCAGTGACAGGAGGATGGACGCCCATTTCTCGCAGGGGAAGTGAGGCTGTTTAATGACGTAGACGTCCATGACACTCCTGTTCTGCATCAGTTGAGATTAGAGGGGGACATAGAGTTTGATGCCATGACTGTTCAGGCCATTGAGATTATCCTTGCCAGTTTTGTGAGGGTGTGCTGTAGCATGCTAGCGGACCACTTAACGCATGGACGCTATGCAGACATGTCTTACGGGCTACACAGCCAGCTCGCCTCTGCACCAAAGACCAATGTGAGCTGTGAGCGAGACTTTGGTGTGTTTGACAGACTTCTCTGTCAGAAAATGAGGGCCACTGCAAACACCCTGGAGGGGATGATGCTCTTCAAACAGAACAAGTCATGGCATTGGCTGTCAGGTTTAGACAGTGATAGGAAAGAGCAGGTTATGTCTGCAGCTTGAGCATCTGTGCCAGAGCAAAGGGCCACTTTCTGTTTAAGGAACAAGGCAATACAAGAGGAGCGGGAGAGAGTTTTGAAGGACAGCAGGGCTAGGCAGTTAGAAAAAGAAACTAGGGATGTCCTTACTAAGGAGAAATTGACAACAGAGCTAGGTAGGAAGTATGGTGGCTTGTGGACAACGGGGGAGGAGTTAGACGAGCAGCTTCAGGGCCTTAGCCACAGACAACAACTGTCAGCTGTATCGGCACAGTTGAAATGGAGAAGTGTAGTGCTTGGCTCCAAGAATGAGAATGGGATATTCAATCTGAGCAAGGGTGGGAAAAAATTGCCTTTAGGAACTCTTATCAGTAACCTGAGGAGTTTGCTGCGAGTCCGCCAAGAGCTGCCAACCAACACTGAGGAAGAGAGGGTGTATGGCTGTGCCCCATCAGATGTTGCAACACAGGCCAATTTTCTCAGCCTTGCAGGAAAGCAACAGGCAAATGTTGGGGATAAAGGCAGGGCAACAGCAGGCCTAGAGCAGGTAAGAGTTCCTCATGTAGAGAAGCCTGAACATCTTGTAGGCAAGATCATCAGGCATGCATTTGATGAAGGAGATGGTGGGAGGGTCTGGTGCAGTGCCACAGTTGTAGGGCTTGAACAGGTGCAGACTGAGCATAGACAGATAAAGACTAGGTTCCATCTTAAATATGATAGGGATGAGGTGCTGCAGTGGGTAGACTTATGGGCAGATTATTTAAATGGGTATGTAGAGTTAGAATCTCTCAGTGCCACAGATATGATAGGTAGGACTATACAGCACATGTATTTAGACGATGAAGGGACTGACTGTTGGCACCCAGCTAGAGTAGTTTGCCTAGGCCTAGATCATGGCACACTTGTTGTAGAGTATGAGGGGGAGGGAGATGAGGGGGGTGTTTGAGTGCCCCCTCCTAGATGATTATATAAATCATGAAGTTTAACACATGAAGTACATTGTAAGATTAATCTTTCAACTGTCTGAGCGTTCCATGTTTCAAGCCTGCAGTTGGAAGTATGTATAGGATATTTGTATTTGGGTCTTGATTGCCAGAGCATAGTCACTAGTCTTTATGGTGTTTTCCATGAGGTCTGTTGACAGGAAAAGTAAGCCTGGGTGAGTATTTTTCCATTGTTTCATATGTATATAGCAGAGTCCTGACTGTCTGAGCATTCCATGTTTCAAGCCAGCAGTTGGACGTTTTAGGATCCTGAGGGTTGTCACTAGCTTTCACATATTGTTTCATAAGCCATAATTGGATGCATACTAATGTTTTCTGCTCTCCACTCCCCCATTTGCAGCTTTTAGCTTGTCCCTTACCTGCATATTATAGTTTTCAAATGACTGAAAATTATTAGATAAAAATGCACATACTTTGTTTTAGTTTCTGCGATCACAGTGTCACTTAAACATAAAAAATGTGCAACATTCTTTAACTTAATTAAAAAGTAATTTCCTGACTGTATAAATCTGAGACTGATTTCCGCAAATAAAAAAATGAATTATCAACACCACTGGTTTAACAGTTCTTCTTTCAAGCATATCATTACATTTTAGACCTTTATACTATTTGCATACATTTTAACGTTGCAGAACAGTCTATAGCTAGGAGCAGAGCAGTTACTACGTTCCCCCCAAAATGTGAGATCCTGATAAAAGGTTTTTGTGAGGAATCTAATCTGTAATGTCCGGCCTGTATCTACACATAAGCTGCTAATTATAGGAGAGATCATTGGGTTACATCAAATTTGACTTTACTAGATTGAAATATTTTAGTGAGTTGCATGCCAGTTCAATATGAATTAAATATGGAAATGTAATGATATACATAATTTTCTTTAATTACAATTAACCATTGAGACTGCTTGGAGGGCTGTTACCCCTATATTACCCCCATATTCAGTCATCTACAGCCCTGTACTAAAACCAATGAGGGAACGACTTCAATTGGTGAGAGGTTTTTGGGAGGAGAGCGGTGACGTAAATTCAGTCATCTGCAGCTTTGTACTAAAACCAATGAGGGAACGACTTCAATTGGTGAGAGGTTTTTGGGAGGAGAGTGGTGACGTATGCATATAAATACATGTTGATGAAAACCTGGGGTTGGGGTTACGTTATGAGTGATGGGACAAAGGTAGCGTTCCAGCAATATTTTATGTTTGAGCTTTTTTAAACCTTAATAGATTTACATATTCAAATGAAGTCCTTGCTGAAGGATTAATCTGTTCGTATGGTTAATCTGTTTGGTCATCACATTAACAATGGATTGGAGGTTCACAAATATGTTGCATGTCAACCCCGTGGGAATTCAAAGGGAACCGTGCGTAACAGCACAGTGCTTGTAAATTTTCCTTTCCCTGCGACTTACCATTTCGAACATATACGTTCACTGCACTTTATACAATCTATACATGTAATCAAATTAATTTATAATAGGACACACTTGATAAGGCCTCATATAATCGACTAATCAAGGGAACTAGCTTTTGTAAGAAATGTGCTCTTTTGCCGGGAATGTGGGTGGCTCTTAAAAGAGCCTTTTTGATTGGACATCCGAGGAATGACCAGAGCTGGTACACACTCAAGACCGCCTGGAAATCCGCAATGAAGAGTTCCAGCCCCTCGTAATTCAAATGCACCCCGTCGCAGAGCATATGCTCGAGGTGGCAGATGTTGGGGTGCTTTATGCAAGCCATGCCACGCTTGAACATAAAACCACATATACACCCGTTAAGGTACCGCCGCACCCTTTCCATGCCATAGGCGGAGCGGGCGCGTTGGTACCGCCAGTAGGCACGGGGAAGAATGTGCGAGAACACTAGCCGCGAACAGGGAAACATGCTCTCAATCGCCGGGATGTCCTCTCTCATCTGCAGGATGATGTCGTTTCCACCCAGGTGAATGACGATGACCGCAGGGTCAAATCGGGTGGTGGCACGACGTCTTTGGAGCAGCGGCATGAGTTGCTCCCATCTAATGCCGCTCTTGTCGTCCCAAATGACGCGGACGTTCAGGCCCAGGTGGGGATAGAGGCCCTGGTCCCTGGCGTGCTTTGCCAGTCTCACAACAAGAGAGCTCCCGATCAAACCAATTGTTGGAATATCCATGTTGATGGAGTAGACTCTGACGGAGTTCTGTACTTATACTTGTGCAATATGCAAATAACCCTAGGTAAAGATTTCATCCTGTGCGCCCAAACTCTGGTTCGATAAAAAAAATAAACAAATTACCCAAATAGCTCCTTCCCACCAAGTACAAAGTGCACCCAAACCCATGGATAAACTACAATGAAACCGCACACACCAGCTTATGTCCAGAATTTGTGACCACAGATTCCACTAAGCATGAGAACGAGGGCACATGATGTAAGTCAGATGGTTTATTTTCTTGTTTTAGTTGACAGAACAGACTACAGAAACGTGCAGATTAGCTACTTCCAAATGTCCAAGAAATTAGACAGCTATAATAAAAAAAATTTAAGATATATATTTGGCCATAATTTACTATATATCCACACATATAAGCTGGTATAGGAGAGGTCATGTTTGAAAATGTGAAATTTAAGTGAATCGCTATTCCAGATCATCATTATAAACTAAATAGACTAGGAGTTGTTTTTGGGCAGAGAGCAGTGACGCTTCGCTCATTTGAAGCTAGAATTTGTGTAGCCTTTGGCCCGTGTTCTAAAATGTTAAGTCGAGTGACACGTTCGCGGTTTTCAGAGTACACATTTTTAATATTGTAACCTTAATTTAGGTAAACGACCATATGACTTGTAAAGGCAGTGAGTTTTCCAAAGTATCTGTAGCAACATATTCATTATTTCTCTCACGGTAACAAAGTAAACTACTGTCAAAGTTGGCTATAGGAGGTTTTCGCTTTTTGAAGACCTTGGTTGGCTACACGGAAGTATCAACTTGGTAAAATTAAATATCTTTTTCCGACACTACCACTATACATTTTAGACATGCTGGCAATTTATTAATTATTTTTTATTCATAAACATTTACAAAATAATATACAATCTGAAGATTTGTCTAAACACTTGTTTTAAAAAAACTTGAAAACACGTTTGTCCTGCCTATAACAAGAGACTGTCAAACTGTAGCCTAGGTGAAGCAACTTTTTTTTTTTACTAAGATTCGATTGTATTGTTAGTATACTCAACTGGAGCATGTGACCAAAACCCTGCCTTTTTGTAATGCTGTCTTCCAACTAATAGTTCATCAGTTATTTTCAATTCTGAAATGTAGGCTTACGCTATAGGTCTAACATTCAAACGACTTCTTACATAGTAGGTTGTGAATTTTAACGTTATTTGCCGACGCAAAGTATACATTTTGTTTAAATGTCGACAAAGTTAACGTAGGCATCTCCTGTTGACATGGTGTATGACTAAATATATTAAGAGTTGATAGTAGAAAAGCGATTATTAGGTGACAACAATTCTACGGTGGCGTAGCGGTAGAGCAACGTAGTAGTAATTTTGGAGTTTTCAGTTTTGCCCAGGCTCGAATCCAGGCTCTGCTTGTTTTTTTTTATATTATTTGTGTGGTCGAATATAAAATAACTTTGTAACTTAAAGAACTTAAAGTTCTGCTGTAGCCTACTAAAAACTATACAATCATCAAATCAGCTTTTAAAAAGTAAGTTTATTTCATATTGTAGGTGAAATTGCTGACATTTGACACACTGTTTTGGAATCCATGCCACAGTTTGCAGCGCTCCGGCACGCGCAAGCACATTCACCCAAGACAATCCAGGCCCGACTTGAACTAGAATAACTGGACCTTTTTTCATGGATATGCGCAACATGCAAATATTATTATTAACAACACTGGCACAAAAAACACATTCTCGTCAATGTAGAAGCGGCAGCATGTGCATAATATTACGCTAACTTGTAACTTTGCGTTAGTTTGTAGTTTTTCGTTTAAATTAATGGATATCAGCGCAACCCACTACACTACACATCGGTTCAAATTGCACCGAATCATTTTAAGTAGCATGTGATCAAAACTGTCGCAGCTCTGTGACATTAAATCAACAGTAGCGCTGTCTTCAGTGTAAATACTTGTTTATCAGATTTCAGCGGTGTGTTATTCTCAAATCCTTACACTGTAAGTTACAGTAAATAAATTGTCACCAAAGCAAAGGCTTGTAGACCAACCTGATTGTCCTAATGAAGGCAGTACTTTTATTTTCCTCATCATGAGCCTCATGAACAGCCAAAAATGTCATACTCCTAGCCGTGAATTTCCTACTTTGTGCTCCAGTCTCCAATGCTGTCCTTCATTGCAGAAGCGTGAATCCATGGCTAGTGTTAATGCTAACTGGAAACTATTTGCCACCGTAGACTCACAGGCTCATTCGTGCAGATGACCTGCGTCAGACGCGTCACATAAGAATATGACTTTGCGATAACAAGATGTGAGCGTCATCATTGACGCATCACATAATGAGCAATTTTTGCCAGTCAGCTTCTGTTCTTCTGTGCTACCATTCCATTATCAAATACTGGAAGTCCATCATGGACAAGATGGTAATGGACAATGACAGTCTCTGGTCATCACACAAGGACTGCACTTGTAATTATAATTGTTAATTGTTTTTTAATCCATTCTTAGTCCAACTTTCATGCTTAGAACCATAATTATATACCTGATATCACTCACTACTAGATATCGCTTTATAATTGCATGAGTAGCACCAAGTCCTCGTACTGTTCCTTGTAATTGTTTTTTTTCTTCTTCCTATTTTTGTCTTTTATTCTATTTTACAGAGTGTAGGGGAGACCGGGTATGGTTGTAACACGGGGAGAGTTGTAAAGCCACCAATTCCACCAATCAGGAATAAGATAAGACCCATATGGTCATTTCAGTGTTTAACCACTTCCTCCCTGGTCCCACATGGTGGTTGTCTCGACTGGGAAACAGGAGCATGCAGGTCCTATAGAGAAAAGACATATTTTGAGTCTAGAAAATGAATGTTTTGCCCAAGACTGTATTTTGTTTAGTACTTATAACATTGCAAATAAAATCATATTATTTAGATTAGCATTTTTTCCCTGCTAATTTTAAACCACTATGTTAATATAGCTAGCTGAACAATGGCTTACAGGGGTGGGTTGGGTTGAAACACGTCTTTTAAAAGGATTCTGGGACCACAGACAACGACAGTTTTTGTGTCGCTATATGGAGCTATTTTGGCAACTCGAACCCAACAGAAGTGTGGGTGTCAATCCTGCACTTTAGGGTTACCAGCATTTATTTGTCACCATTGTCAATGCTTATATTACCATCTCTCATTAGTATTACCATCTCTAACTTAGTACTCTCAACTTACTATTTTTTTTACTGCCAAAAATGTTACGAATATCACATGCCTTCCTCTTGCTCATGTTGACGAATGAAATCTGAGTTATAGGAAGGAGACCTGACATTTAAATAGAAAGAATGCTTACTACACTTATGTTGGGAGTTTAACATTGTTCATTTACCCAATCAGCTAAAACTACATTAACACATCAACTATTGAATACAAAGTATTTGTTTATTTTAAAACTTGCAAAAATGGTCAGACAGGGGACACATATAAACCAATGGAAAACGTTAATAACCACAATTACTACCTATTGATGCCCCCTGGCCCTGATGGTTCACCTGCAAGCCAATGAGTTAGGTAGTACTAATTTTAGTACTAGCATATTTTTTTTCCGGTGATATGTATTATTATAATTTTTTAGCAATGCTGGTAAAAAGGATATGTGGGGAATGTTGGGGGGAATAGCCAAAAAGTGCGTGCATTACAGTGCATACATTGGAGCCGTCATTGTGGTAATGTTAGTAGTAGCCGGTGGTGACTTGCCAACAAGCAAGTTGACACATAGACCCAGGCCAAGTTAACCAACTGGTCTCTGGCTAGCTGTCGTCCTATTATTTAATTCAGCAACAACGCACTGGGTAAACGAACTAATTGGTAACTTAATACAGTTCCACTTAAATTACGAGACTTCATTTACAAGAAAAGGGTTACACACTTACGTTACGTTCTATCTACTCTTCAGACTGAAAATGCCAAATCATCACGAGACTCAGTCAACGTCAGAAGAAACAGTAGGACCCACTTTAGGGGTGTTTGTGTATTATTGTAATTGTATTACAAGCTTTGTTCAAGCAGAGCTGGAAAAAAACTATTTAAGGTTCAATACTAAAATTAATTAGTAAATTAAATGTCTTAGACCCCCCTCCAACCATTAATTTTAACTTCCTTTGGGGGAGGGGGGGGGGTGGACCTTCATTAGGGGGGATCAACCCCCCTTTTGTCAACGAAAATTTGGACTAAAAATATTTGTTTACAACCCTTTTTTTCATGACAAAATCGTAACGACAACGTAAATGAAAAATATATTGATGACGAAATCTCTGTTCATTATGCCCTGACGAATTAAGACGAGACTACATAGCTGGCTCTGTTCTGGCGGACAACCTAGATTAAAGTTGGCGTCTCAAGGCATTGGTTTTCCTTTTTAACCATTAATTTAATTGCATAACAAATTCTCCCTGCCATCATGCATCTTTCTCATTTGATGATTATCTTTCCCTGCTCTGAGTCTGTGTAATTTTTTGCAAATGCCAGGCCATTACAGTATAATTTGAACAAGCTAATGTAACCATGTGAGAGCAGAGAGCTCCAAATCTAGCAAAAACAGTGCAGTGTCTGCCAAGGTAATGGTAAATATAAATGATATGATTGATTCGATAACATTAGGAAAACTTAACGTTACTTGTCATAGCGTCTGCTATCGCTTTAGAAGCAGTGACATTCACCTCAGAGCGGTGCTAACTTCATAATTCAGTTTTGCCAGATTGCATAAGCTAGTTACGGTTAACATCATGGTTACGGTTAACAGCGTGTACTATGGATTATTGGTAGGGACAATTCAGTGGTCCCTCGACATTGGTAGGGACATGTCCCTACTAGGGATGTCACGATAACAGAAATTTAGTAGTCGATACCAATACCAGTGAAACTCCACAATTCTCGATACCCAATTTGATACCATGGTCAAAAAAATAAACAATTAATTAAATCAAATATACTTGAACATACACTCTTTTTTTCAAAACATTACAAAAAAGAACATTGGCATGTAGCCTTCAAGCAAAAAAAAAATTTATAAAAAGAAATATTTACAAACATTACAAAAAAGAACAGTGGCAATTCAATTATTTAAAACAAGCAACATTTTTAATTACTAGCAGTAATATTTTATTGATGGCACATCCTTTCCATTGCAGTACCCAGCCAAGACATGAAAAGCATGGAAATAATAAATAGGCCTTTAGAGATATGGGGTCAAAAAGATTAAGCTTGTTTCTTTAAGACGTGGCATTGTGGGAGCGTGGGGGATGTATGTTTACTTTCCTTTTCAACTAATGTGGAGGTTATTATGCAAACGAGTGAATGAGATATAAAAGCTTAGAAGGAAATAAAGAACCAATGTAGACTAGGCTGGCACTGTTTAAACTGGCGAATTATTCTGGAGTTCTCCCGTCTAAAGTCTGCAGGACGCGTGACGGGAAAGTAACACCAGACATATTTAAAATAAACAACTAACATTACAAAAAAGAGGCCTATTTATATAATTATAAAAAGAAACATGCGCACATTTTATAAAACGTCTATGCGAGATCACAAGGAGAGTCAAATGTTCCCCTGCTGCATTGGAGTGTAAACAACTACAGCTAATTCACGGGAAAAGTTCGCTTTACAGGGGAGGACACAGTATACTTCAAGAGAAAGCAAACTTTTCCTGTTTGTTTTGTTTCTTTTTGGCCATATACAGCCCTACTTGTTCGTTTCTGATTTTTGATTTGAGTTTGCGGTAGCTTACAGCAGGGGAGGCAAAACCATTTTGGATTGAGCCAAAAAACATCTTACTTCACAAGGGATCGCGACAAAACATTACAGGTGTTAACTCTGGGTTCTTTTAACCTTGGAGAATTTAGCGAGAAAAAAAGGGCTACACAGTGCTGGGGAATGAACAACCAAAGCGGCGTCTTTTTGCTGGTGTTTGTTCGCTTAAATAACTGCAGCCGGTACCTCCGGTACTGTAGAAAACTAGTACCGTCGCGTTTTTTGAATTTTGGCATCGACTTGGTACCGAAGTATCGGTTCTCGTGACATCCCTAGTCACTACTTTCCCACCCTAAATCTACGCCTAGGATATAAATGATCAGAAATACTGTCTAGACCAGCCATTCTCAACCGGTGGGCCGCAGAGCGCCGTTTGGTGGGCCGCGGAATGCAGCGATAGTCTCACTAATAGTAATATAAAATACTAAATTTCAATGACTTAACAGTTTGAATATCACCACGCCAATCACCACGCATGAGGTAGACCCAAACATACTTTGCCAAGTGTTAGTCAGCGTTCACTCTGCAGTGATGCAAAATGGGTCGGTTTTTAAACAGAAAAAGTGATGTCGTTGACAGCCCTGCACATGTAAAAGCTCCACAGCGTGTGGTGAGGAAATATTACCCTAAATACATTCAATTTGGATTCCCAATTTTCTCATCTTACAGGCATCTTACAGGGCTGCCAATTTTTCTAAAAACGTTTGCATGAGAGATGCAGCCTACAGTTGTGAGTGCGCGCAGACATTTATTCGTCTTTGTACTTGAAGAAACATGGCTTTTTACGGCCATTTTCCCAAGTTTCATAACTTTCAATCCTTACACATCAACCATTAAAAAATGTACATAGGAATACGGCTTTCTCAAATGTCCCTAGATCACCGCTTTGTTCTGACTGGTTTGCCACTTTGCAGAAGTAAATAACAAAGAGCACTGTCCATTTTTTCCGCTTTGGATTCCACAATGCAAAGTGGCATTTTAGAGGGTTTTTTCCCCCAATAGTCTGCAATAGGGATGGGCACGATTATTCGAATATTCGATTATTCTAAATGATGTGGGTATTCCAATATAGCTGCAGTTATTTATTTATGTTTTTGCCTAAAGTTAATTTAAATATCATTCATTAGCGATTTTGATTACATACTGTTTATAATGTGTACACCAATGCCATTGAAATATGTAAAAGGTAGAAAGAAAAAGAACAATTTCAATACATTAGATACATTTTCCCTGCTTTCCACATGAAGTAGTTTAAACTCGCAGGCAGCGCGCCAACTGAAGGCACGAGAGCGCTCTATGCTAGTGCGCTGGATCACCGATAGAAACGCATGCGCTTTATAGCGCCGACTCGCCACTCAGAGATCAAAGAAAATCTGTCCAAAGGTGTCAGAGTAAGAAGTGTTCAGAAATTGGAAAAGGAATATGTTCATTTAGCGAAGGCCAGATCACGGAAGCCCTTTAGGCTACATTACAAGTGCCCTATAGCGCATAAAAAATAAAAGTTTTTAAATTAAACAAAGAATACAAACAAATAAATAATGATTTGTATTTTCATATAATCTTTTTATTTTGGTTAATTGATTAACCTAAATATTTTTGATAAAATATTCGAATAGTGATATGGCCTAAAATGCCCATCCCTAGTTAGCAATAGTAGTTGAAGTTTTCCCAAAAGCAAATGTGTAAATGCGTGAGAAATATGAGGTGTGGCGTCAGCACTGTACCGTAAACACGTGAGGCCCTCCCTCAAAAATAATTTAAAAAAATTTCTAATTTATTTGGGAAGGTGGTCCTCGGAAATATGTGAACAATCAGAAGTGGGCCTTAAGTTACAAAAGGTTGAGAACCCCTGGTCTAGACATTGTTCAGGTGGTAAATTACTATTATACCTGGAAATGGCGTAGAGGGCCATTTTTAGCAACCATCACTCCTATGTTCCGTTATGTTAGCAAATCCAGGTTTATTGTCTAAAAAGGCTTATTGATCATTTGAACACCCTTGTGCAATCATGTTAGCACAGCTAAAAACAGTTGTCCTGAAAAGAAGCAATAAAATTGGCATTCCTTAGGCTAGTTGAGTATCTGGAGCATCAGCAACTGTGGGTTCGATTATTGTCTCAAATCGACTAGGAATGTTTGATGCCTTCTGTCAAGCATGGTGAAGGAAATGGGATTGTCTGGGAGTGCGTTGGTGCTGGTAAAGTGGGAGACTTGTACAGGGTGAAAGGGATCTTGAATAAGGAAGGCTATCACTCCATTTTGCAAAGCCATGCCATACCCTGTGGATGCCGCTTGATTGGAGCCAATGTTTTGTTTTGACAATGACCAAACTATTAAATACCTGTTTAGGGAAGAAGCATCCAGCTGGCAAACTGTCTATAATGGAAAAGCCAGCTCAGTCACCAGATCTCAACCCTCTTGAGTTGTTGTGGGAGCAACTTAATTGCATGGTACGTAACTAGTGCCCATCAAGCCAATCAAACTTGTGGGAGGTGCTTTGGGAAAAATGGGGTGAAATTTCTTCCGATTACCGCAACAAATAGACAGCTAGAATGCCAAAGGTCTGCAAGGCTGTGATTGCTGCAAATGGAGGATTCTTTGACAAAAGCCAAGTTTGAAGGATGAAATTATCATTATTTCTAGAAGCATTATTTGTAATTGTTTCTTTTGAGCGGTAGTGTAAATCAGTGGTTCTCAATCTTTTTGTTATACCTCCTTTGGAATATTTTTTAATCAAAGGAAGTATAGATAAAGAAACATGTTTTTTTAACCTAAATATTGTTTTTAAACTGTGCATAATACTGACTTACCTTAGCTCTAGTTAAATTGAATTTGTCTGAGAAATATGACTGATGTCATATTCTGAATATGTCTAAAAGAATATGTCTTTGTCATATTCTGACTCCAGGTTCAAAGTTTTGAACATAGCCTATATATTTGGCCACCAATGAGGAGAGGGGGTCTTTGCTGAACCAGAATGAACATATACTATCTCAGCTCCCATGTTTTAACAAAACGGCGAAACAGTCCTCCATTAAGTGGCATTGACTTAATTAAGTGAATTACTTGGAAATCTTTAAATTTTTCTTTCTTCAATTGCAGGGCTGGTGGTATCATTCCCACAACAGCACAGAGGCTACATAAGGAAAACATAGCCCGTGTGGTCCAGGAAGCTATGGAAAGAGGTGGTGTAACCCCAAATCAGCTCTCAGCTGTGGCCACCACAGTGAGGCCGGGTCTTGCCCTGAGTCTAGGGATTGGACTGCATTTCAGCCAGAACTTTGTGAGGCATCACAGCAAGCTGTTCATCCCTATACATCACATGGAGGCCCATGCCTTAACAATCAGAATGATCCAGCCTGTTGTTTTCCCCTATCTGGTCCTTCTTATTTCTGGTGGACATTCTCTTCTAGCTTTGGCACGAGGAATTAATGACTTTCTTCTTCTTGGTCAAACACTGGATGAAGCACCGGGTGAAACTCTGGACAAAGTAAGAACAATATTTGGAAAAACACTTGCTAATGGTGGGTTAATATGGAGCAATAATAGTATTATTCTTTGTGAATTCACAGGTAGCAAGACGCTTATCCATAATAAAACACCCAAAGTGTTCCAAAATGAGTGGAGGAGAAGCTATGGAAGTTTTGGCCCAAGAAGGAAACCGAATGCAGTTCTTATTTAAGACTCCTATGGGACAGCACTATGATTGCAATTTTTCATTTGCTGGTTTACGAAATCAAGTAAACATAGCAATACAGAAAAAAGAGAAGGAGGAGGGTAAGACGTCTACGTGTTAGAACGCATACAAGACCAAGCAGTAGTGATGTAACACAGTAATGTACTGTCTTTTTGTAATGGCATCATCCCCAGGGGTGTAAAGTAACTAATTATAAATACTCTCGTTACTATACTTAATTTGAATCCTTCAAAAACACTGCTTTTTTAGGTATTTAAAAAAATATATACATTTACTTTTACTTGAGTACAGTTAAAAATATGTATTCTATTTGGCTCCTTTTATTTTCAACTAGGGCATACAATAGAACGCAGTATTTCTAGTGAGATCGCAGAAATGACAGATCAGGGTTCAGTGTGCTGAGAACGGTAGCGAAAGCCCATTGGGGATACATTTAATAGAATGTTGGTTCAGCCTTTTCAGGGCTAGAGTGAAGCTTGCGTTCGAAAACACAAAATGGCACCGACTGCTGCGACCTAGTTAATTTTAATATTACAAGACAACAAACTAATGGACTGGAATGGAATGGAAAACAACCTATGTGTTGTTCTGAACATGTGTGCCTTCAAATGATACATTTTGTGGAATGATTGGTAAATGGAAAGATTTCTTAACTTTGCTTATGAGCTTCGTAAGCTTTACATACAATAGTTTTGCAAGGGAACGCAAAAGTCTTGCGAGGGAAAGCAAAACATTAAACTTTTTTTTCTTCTCCATGGACCTTTAGGGGCTCCGTATATGAATACCAATTTAACCACCATAAAATTAAACAAAACAAAAGTAAACTTTGACGATAAACTGATTATTTCTGCAGGAAAAGCGGCAAACAAACAGCTTCAGCGTCCTCTCCCTACAGCGTCGCCATAGCAACTATCCACATCACATCGCATTTGCTTAGGGAAATGCATTTTCTAGTTTTTCAATTGTTTTTAACCTACAATTAAATGTTTTATAATTTCGGACACGGTCTGTAGCGCAGTCCACTTGTGCTGCAGCCAGGGCAGGTTCTGCACGCTAAGGCAGTCAGTGGAACGCGTCACATTCGCATTTGCTCTGGAAATGCGTTTTCTAGTTATGTGATTGCGTCGTATGACGCAGTCCTACTGTTATCGTTAAGTCTCATTATTCTCTTTATTATTAGCCCCGTTTTTGGAGCCTTAACCACGGTCACAGTTTTGGGAATTAGTTTTAGTACATTTCATTGAGATAATGTATTATTGTGATAGTTTCCGTTAACTTTAACACCGGACTTTCTAAAGGCAGTAAACTGTTGGAACTCCGGTGTCAATGATACCTGCCAATATCCTTTACATAGGTCAAGTGTGTTTAAATAGGTGGCCCTCCCCAGGCGCTCTATCATGTCATCCACCCTGGGCATAGGATAAGGGTCAAATGCAGTCACTTCATTCAATGCAATAAAGTTAACTGGACTACACCATTCACTTTTTGACGGTTCAATTACTCCAAGGTTCAGCATGTCGTCAATTTCCTGTTTCAGTCTCGGCCTCAACTGGGTGGGAATGCGATTACTGGTCTGCCTGATAGGAGCTTGATTAGCAGCGCTGAGACGAATGTTATGCTGATTGATCGTTGTGCAACCGGGTTTTGTACTGAAAATGCCTTTGGGAATTATCTGCTCCACCTGCTTCCTATGCTCAGAGTCCAGATGACTCAGGTCGGGTCCTCCTTGCTTCTCCTGTATGGGCAGGTATTGTTCTGGCAGTTCTTCCTCATCTTCCACCTCTCTCAGGCATAGGTGCTCCTCTGTATCTGTTCTGGTAGACCACTTGCGCAACAGGTTAACGTGAAACACATTACAGGTCTTTCTTCTGTCAGGCATTTCAATTTCATAAGTCACTGGACTTTTCTGACTTAACACTGTATAGGGCCCCTTCCATTTTGCTAATTAACTACTTTCTGTAGTGGGTAAATCAATAAAAATTCGCTCACCTTCTCTAAACGATCTTCTTTTGACCCCTCGGTCGTAGCTCCATTACTGACGTTGCTGTGCCGGCAGTACATTTTTGTTAGCCAATCCTTGTAATTCCACTAACCTCTTTCTCATCTTCTGCACGTAGGCCAGGGTTGTGCACTGGTCCTTCGGCTGCGGCCCTTCCTTTAGTAAGTCCAGTGGTCCCCTCACCGAATGTCCGTACAGCAGCTCGAATGGTGAATATCCTGTGGATGCTTGAGGTACTTCACGATATGCAAACAACAAGAATGGTAGCCACAGATCCCAATCTTTTCCTGTTTCCCCAACATATTTCCGTAAAATGGCTTTCAAAGTTTTATTAAAGTGTTCCACCAATCCATCCGTCTGCGGGTGGTAAGGCGTCGTTTTAATTCCTGTGATTCCCAATAGTTTATACACCTCGCTCAAAAACTTAGAAGTAAAGTTAGTGCCTTGGTCGGTAATGATTTCCATTGGTATTCCTATTCTTGAGAACATTTGGATAAGACAGTTGGCTATCTGTCTGGCTTTAATGTTCCTTAACGGAAAAACTTCTGGGTATCTTGTGGCATAATCATTTAGCACAAGAATGTATCGGTTACCAGTGCTGCTTCTCTCCAATGTCTCATCACAATGTCCATGGCGATTCTGAAAAAAGGAATATCCATTACAGGCATGGAAATTAATGGTGCTCTGTCACCTCTCTTACGGGGTGCAGTTAGCTGGCAGTCAGAACAAGTTCTACAAACTCCACAGTATCCCTACATTGTTGTGGCCAGAAGAATCTTTTACTAAGTCTCCTGTATGTCTTAGTCTGCCCCAAGTGTCCTGCCCATGGTATTTCGTGTGCCATTCTAAGTATTGTTGGCCGGAGTACTGCCGGTATCATGAGTTGATCTCTTCCTTGGTTCCGACGGTAGAGTAGTTCCCCCCTTTTCACAAACAACTCCCCCTGCTGGTTCGAAAGGCTGGCATCGTCTGTAACACTCTTCGACCGTACAGTTTTCAAAGTCGAATCAGACCGTTGTAATGCAGCTAGATCACTTGGGATTTCAAATCTTTCTATTGAATCTGGCAGTGGTAAAGTGTTATTTTGTACTGCCCCCTTTACTTTGGCTTGTCTTTTCTCCCATCGGCTTTTCTTCACCCGGTGTTTTTTTGGAGTCTCTAGCTCTGGTATGTCGGCTGTTGCAAATGGTAACTCCTCCCATTCGGTCGTGGGCCTTGCTATCACTGGTCTGGTCTGAGATCTGGTTAACATTAAGCTCTCTTCAGGTGTACTGGACTTATGTTCTTTACTTGATGGCAGTAATAACTGAACTAGGTTTGGTACATCTCTCCCTAGCACAATTGAATACGGTAGTGTCGATGCAACTCCTACTGACAATACATGTTCTATTCCTCTAATGACCACTGGCACAGTGACACTCACTTTCCTCTCCATGAACACATCTTATGCGAACCCATTCATCGTTGAACCTGGTGTACCTCGGTACACATTCAGTCCTGATGAGGGTTTTCCCGCTCCCGGTATCAATCAAGGCTTGGTATCGTTTTCCTCTAATGGTTACGGTAGTGACGCTCTCCTGTCTTTGTTTCTCCCTTCGCTGGACCCTGCTGGAATCAGATTTTAAGCACATATAATTGTTCTGCATGTTATGGCGTGGGCACTCTGCTCTGAAGTGTCCTGGTTTTCCACAGGTGTGGCAAAGGAATTGTCCCCTTTGTCTCTGACTGGAGTTACTCATGGCTCCCTCTGGTAGTCGACTTGGGACGTTTGGCCTCCTCCTCGGTCTCTCGATCGGGTGGTTTGGTTGATTGCGTCGTGCAGCCAGGAAAGATTCAGCCAATTCCGCCGCTTTTCGGGATGTTGCAGGTTCATGTTCTCTAATCCATGTCTGCAGGTCTGGGTTTAATATTTCAAGGAATTGTTCCAACACAATGACATCACCTATCTGTTCTTTGCTCTTTGCTTTCGGGCCCATCCATCTTATATAGAGATCTTTTAATCTGGCCTGCAACTCTCTCGGAGTCTCTCCTCGACTCCCAATACTATTACAAAATCTAATTCGGTATGTTTCGGTATTGATTTCATATTTTTCTAGTATGGCCTGTTTCACTAAATCATACTCATTAGCATCATCAATGTCCATTGCTATATATGCGGCTGTACCCCCATAAGGAGGGGTACTAATTGTAGCGTCCAATCCACTTTTGGCCAACAACAAGCTGTCGCTATCCTTTCAAACATAATTTGGTAATGTTCAATATTCTCGTCTTCTTTAAACGGGTGCAGTTTTGGATCGGTACTCACATTCCTCCTTCCGTGACCTTCGTTGTGGCTTTCATTCCAGTCTCTGAGCCTACCCCTTGTTGCCGTTTCTTCCTCATATTCCTCCGGCTGCTGCTGTCGGAGTTGTTCGAATTGCTCCTGAAGTTGATCCATGCGGGTTTCCTGTCGAGTGGACATGTTCCTGATGAGCTGTTCAAATGTTGGGGCAGTCTGCTGTTCTTCGTCTGTTTTCTCCGACCCTCCTTCCTCTGCGGCCTTACTTGCTTTTTTCGCTGGCATGATGGTTTCTTTAAGGTTTCTTGTGCCTCAGTTGAACGAATCCAGTGAATCCCACCACTGCCACCACTTGTGATAGTTTGACCGAGCTGGAAGCGTCACAGGCAGTAAACAAAGCAACATGGCAACATGAGACCAGGAAGTGAGTGCAGGGTGAATTTATTTACAATTAGGTTAAATAAGGGTTCAAGTAGGTAACGCATGATAAGCTGGTTAGTTTCTTCTCAGCGCCATGTCTTTCAGCCTTTTCTCTTTCCGGCTAGTGTGGACCTTCTTTCCTCTGGTGTGGCTCCTTCTTTCCAGTTAGTGTGTGTGTGTGTGGGGGGGGGGGGGTTCTTCCTGATGATTCCCAGCCCTTCTTTATAGGCTGGTCAATTAGCCGTTAGCTCCTCCTTCTAAGTCCTGTGGCTCCCCCTGATGATGTTCCTGGAGCCCCTAGTGGCGAGTTCTGGTAAATAGGCTTCGAGGCAGGGGTTAGAAATATAACAATATGGTCCCTAGTGGCAAAGTAGCTAGACCACTTCGTCACAATTATGTTGAATACAAACTTAAACAAGAGGGCAGAGCAAAAGAAACTGATTTATATATCGTCAACGAGGGCTGAAACCATTCCTCGAGAAACTTGACTAACTCTTACAAAAAAGCTTTGATGTAAACTCTTTGCATTGAAGCTACGTAAAATCAATATAACAGTATATAGAGCTCAGTGTCTCACACAACGCACTTACACTGTGGTCCCATGACGTGAAGATCGTAGAAGTGATTTGATAGCGCGGATTGCAAAACGGAGAAAGAGAGAGAAAATAAGGAGGGGCGAAAATAAACAGGCCAGAGAAAACGACAGAAAGTGTAAAGTTTGGGATAATTTCAAGTCGAATACAAATGAAAACTCTGTAGCGTGTCTTATTCTAAAACCAAACTAACCTACCACAATAGCACAACGTCAATACTTCAGCATCTCAGCAGAAAGCATACAGTCCACAGAGCGGACCTGACACAATGTAACGTTAACATTAGTAAATTAATGTGATTGCTAGTTGAGATGAAGTCTAGTAAATAATGTACGTTAATTATGGCTGTATGTAAATGGCTAGTAAAGAACGTAAATCAATTTGGTGGCTAGTTAGGTCGATTTTCTCACGATGAAAAAGATGATATTCAATAAAAATTATGACTTAAAAAGATTCCTTTCATTATTTCTGAGACAGAAACTACAAAATACTTTATATTTCTGTGGTAGGGGAAAATAATCCACAAATGTGTTTTTGCCATCCAAACACAACACCTCTCAATTTGTGTTTGTAGGTATCAGCTAGTGTTACGTAAATCATCATTTGAATGAGTGCAAAAAAATATATTCACAACCACAAATACAATTTTTAGATATGTTTCCAATGTTAACGTGTACAAATCAAAAGCTTTGCTTGCGCACTGACTAATCTACATTTGGCGATCGAAGGACACGCTTGATCTGCTTGGATTTATGCACAAAATTTTGAGACAAATATGCCGCTTGTAGCTAGGTATTGCTGAGGAAGAAAAAGCTACAAGCTAACACGGCCCGGTGTGCGTTCGGCTGACCAGTGCCACTTTAAGAACTAGTGGCCCAAATCCCTCATGATCTTTTAGACAACAAATTTAGGGAAGGCTTCCATTTGATTGTTAAGTCCTCTAGTAGGCCACGCTTGTTGACTCCACTGACCAGATGTAATAGTCTTTTCTGACTGCAGGGTTAGGGTTACGGCCACACTTGGCACTGGGATAGATTATTTAAATTCACTAACATTCTTCTCTTCTCTGATGCTAGGGAAACTAACGAAACGTTATCTAGCTTTGTAATTGTACAGTAGGTTAGCTTGGGGAAATGATAGGTCTAATTTAGTCGATTATACTTGACCGAGAGACAGATATTTTTATTGCACGCAAGCGAGAGCCATGTCCACTATGCTAGATAGACCTGGCGCTGTTACTGCCCACTTTTTAGATAGTCTGCATGCGTCTTTGTGGCTGTATTGATATGCTAGTTGATATGTAACTTTTATTTTTACTATTGTGAGACGTGCCAGAGCACCGCTGTTGTCATTCTGCTGGAATGAGGGTAAAGCGGGTCTCCCCCTTTAAAGAGGAGTGACGAGAGGATTTCCAGTCCAAAGGAATTTCTGCTGTTTAAAGCGAAAGGTTAAATAAATATGAATGGGCATAGGTAGCCTAGTTTATGGGCAGCTAGTTGAACAAAGAAGGGGTCAATATTATCAGAACCTGCAGATTTCTTGGTGTTGACTTTTAGTAACTTGTCTACAACTTCCAGTTCAGTCTCTGGTTGTAACCAGTAGGTATAAGGAGCCAACCTATTATGTTCTGCAAAAACTCCTGTGTCAGGAGTAGCACATCCATTAAAATTTGAATTATCAAAAACTCAGCTTTTACAAAATGGTCGTTAAAAGAATTCACAATATGTTGTTTATTTATTTGAGCCATTCAGAGGTGGACTTGCTGGTGTGCTTCGGATCATTGTCCTGCTGCATAAAGTGCGCTTGAGCTTAAGGTTACGAACCAATGGCCGGACATTCTCCTTCAGGATTTTCTGGTAAAAAGCAGAATTCATGGTTCCATCAATTACGGCAAGTCGCCCAGGTTCTGAAGCAGCAAAGCAGCCCCAGACCATCACACTACCACCACCATGTTTGACTGTCGATATGATGTTCTTTTTCTGAAATGCTGTGTTAGTTTTATGCCAGATGTAACGGGACGCACACCTTCCAGAAAGTTCCACTTTTGTCTCGTCAGTCCACAGAATATTTTCCCAAGTCTTGGGGATCATCAAGATGTTTTTTTGGCAAATGTGAGACGGGCCTTTGAGTCCTTCTTGGTCAGCAGTGGTTTTCGCCTTGGAACTTTCCCATGCATACCATATTTGCCCAGTCTCTTTCTTATTGTTGAATCATGAACACTGACCTTAACTGAGGCAAGTGAGGCCTGCGGTGCATTAGATGTTGTTCTGGGTTCTTTTGTGACCTCCTGGATGAGTCGTCGATGCGCTCTTGGAGTAATTTTGGTAGGCCGGGCACTCCCGGGAAGGTTAACCACTGTTCCATGTTTTCTCCATTTGTGGATAATGGCTCTCACTGTGGTTCGCTGGAGTCCCAAAGCCTTAGAAATGCTTTGTAACCCTTTCCAGACTGATAGATGTCAATGACTTTGTTTCTCATCTGTTCTTGAATTTCTTCAGATCGGGGCATGATGTATTGCTTTTTGTGATCTTTTAGCCTACTTCATGTTGTCAGACAGGTTCTATTTAAGTTATTTCTTGATTCTACAGTTCTGGCAGTAATCAGGCCTGGGTGTGGCTAGTGAAATTGAACTCAGCTTTCCAAAAAATGTGGTTAATCACAGTTAATTCATGATTTAACAAGGGGGGGCAATTACTTTTTCACATAGGGCCAGGTTGGTTTGGATAGTTTTTTTCCCTTAATAAATGAAATCATCATTTAAAAACAGCTTTTTGTATTTACTCAGGTTATCTTTGTCTGATATAAAAATTTGTTTGATAATCTGAAACATTTAAGTGTGACAAATGTGCAGAAACAATAAGTATCTGTAAGGGGGCAAATACTTTTTCACAGCACTGTAGATATGGACTAAACCAAGCACTAAGTGGTTTTTAATCCTTAGTCTTTAAAATGTTGCACTTGCCCTACTATTTACGTATGTTTAAGTAACATTTCCGAGTTCAGACCAATTTGCTTGCTTAATGTCACTAGAACCTTTCTCTTTGGGAATAAGCACCCCATTGGCTCAATGTCACAATCTGGGAATTATTTGTTTTTCTCACGCAAGCTTCAGTAGCTTCAGGTACATACATATAAAATAAAAAAACGAATGTTAGTTGCTAGTTGGGAAAGGCAACTTGATGCGTTTTATTCAATCTCTATTGAAATCTTATTTCATAGAAATAAGTTGTCTTCTTCACAACAAATTATTTTACATGGCAGGGACTCACTGTTTTCCTCTAGGTTAATACAGTAATTTACTTTGTAAATAATATAATAATAACAATAACAATAATATTATCCTGTGTCCTTGAGTTACTAGAAGGGCGCTTATAAATCCCATTTATTATTAAAATAAGTGGCTTTGTGAAAAGGCTACATTAAACAGACTTCTGCTGGCAATGGAAGCATGACAAGTTGCTAGCTTGACATTTCTGCTTGCTATTGAAAGTGAACTATGTTATTGTGGTAGCTGCTAGCTACATACATGTTTAATTGACAAATCAGTTGCCGAGATGCAAATCAAATGCCTTGTGTCAATAGCTTTGGAGAACCACTGCACTGTACTAGACTAGCTACTAGCTAGCTAGATAACTAGAGCCCACTACACCAACCTGAGCTTGTGGATGACACTCGACTAGCAGTCTCGTGTGTCATGTGAATACTGCCATCTAGTGACCGCAATAAAATGTTGACTAAATACACATGCAGGAAAAGACAACATGGCCAGCAAAATCATCTCTAAACCTTGAGGCGTTTTTGTCCTTTATGAAGTCTCTTTTTCTTTTACTCCTAGTCAGACAGTTTTTGTCTTTTAGAAATGTTTTATTACCGATGACTCGCTAACTTGTCACTTCTATTCTAGTCAACATACAGACGTAGGCCGTTGTGGCGGATCAAATCAACTAACTACTCTTCATGCTTGAGCGGGCGGAAGAAAAATTCCAAGGAGGCGGATTGGCCGCCTTTTGGGAGTGCCGCTCTAGGCAGGTGCCAAGTTCGCCTATATGGTAAAGGCGGCCCTGGTTGCAGTTAACAAGCCAAGACAGTCAGTATAGCCTAACGTAACAACTTGCAATTACATATATACCCGTGAAATCTCTCCCCGTCAAAACCATCTCCCCATTCATTTCAATGGGGCCAAAAAACGATTAAAAATAATAATTAAAAACATAACACGAGACCCGATCACTTCGTTGTATGTAAGCGCAATGGACTGCAATACCCAAGACATGTGGGCACTGGAATGGAATCGATTGGGTCAAAAATAGACCTAATAATAATAATATGACCGGGAACAGTATGTGATTGCATGACGCAATCACATAATTAATAATAATATGACTTTCCGATAACAGTATGTGATTTCATGACACAACCACATAATGAATGTCTACTCTTAATGAAAACAACATATCGAGGGAATGTAGGCCAAGATCAGACACAGGTACAAACTCCATCAGTGGTGATCGAGCACAGACTATAAATAAATAATAATAAATAAAACTAGAAAATGCATTTCCCTGAGCAAACGCGATGTGATGCGTCGCAGTTATTAGACTGACCGCCTTAGCGCACACAAGTGCACTGCAGTCCAGACCATATTTGTTAACGGGGCGCTTACTGCTGCAGAGGCGCCGGAACTGGGGGGGGCCACGGGATCTTGCATTGCTAAGGCTGGTAACTTTTTGGGCCAAGGTTTATATTTTCAGAAAACACCCCGTCTTGCACCCCCCATTCTTGTAGTCCTTATAGCGCCGCTGGTAGATTGGCAGTGCTGCTTCATTGTAATTTAATGGCGGACATATACGATGGCTAAGTAGCCTACCAACGTTTAGTTTTAGTTTTATTTTTGTTCTCTAAGCTCTATATGTATGCACATGTATTAATTAATTTAATATGTATTAAAATCACTCAGACTATCCACAATGACAGTAGAGCTTAAATGAAATTGATCGAGGGTCAGCCAAATAGTGCTGTGTAAAACTCTTCCTGTAATAGCTTGGGCATTATAACTTTATTGCATTATTTTCTTCTTTCACATGCATTTGAACACACTATTAATTACCAGAATCATATTGTAGAAATATACTACTTTATGGGAAATGGGCGATATTATGAAGGCATGGTTTAAGCGGAATGGATCTATTTTATTAGAATGTATTTTATGACAATGTAATGCAATGTCATCTATTCATCCTAACAGCTAAATGTATTTCCGAAACAAGATCTAGATCCATAACTAGATCCACCATCATTATTTCTCTAACACTTCAATAGGGCTACTGTAAACACCTATCATATAACTTGTTCCAGATAAGTTTATATCTAACAAGACTGAACGATGAGCGCTACAACCATACAGATGGAACTTGTAGGCCTACTGCGCGCTCTATTCATTTTAATGCATGGGCGCAAAACACAGATTAAAAATAATAAGAAAATAACACGTGAACCGATCACTTAGCTACATGGACGTACACTATGTCTATTGTCTTGATAACCCTGCAAGCTGACATGGCTTAGGGTATGACGTTCCATAATGCCAAAATTGTATCTAGTGTTGCATTGCCTTTGTATAATGTATATGTCTTTCGGCCAACCTGGATAATCTGCGGTCAAAAAAGACTGACAGCCATAGGCGTCAGTGTAGGCGTCATATGTTGCCTAGAAGGCTTCCCTAAACTTGTAGTCTAATAATAATAATACAAATAATGATGATCTAACAGCGTGGTTGGTTACATTAGTAATAGAAACGTGAATCAAAAACTGTATTGGCATGGCTAACGAAACCAAGGTTTATGTTTAAATGTTCGGGATTGTCAATACTTTAACCCAACAATTTGTAACACCCCCCACATCCATAGCTGCAGTGCGTTGTTTGCAATTATAGTGCATAATTATTATGGGGGAATTACTGGTGTGCTCCGGTACTTGATAAAATAGCAAAAAATAATAGAAATAGTTGTTGTCTTCTTCACAACAAATAATTTTACATGGCAGGGACTCACTGAGTAGACATATTCCTCTAGGTTAATGCAGTAATTTACTTTGTAAATAATATAATAATAGCAATAATATTATCCTGTGTCCTTGAGTTACTAGAAGGACGCTTATAAATCCCATGTATTATTATTAAAATAAGTGGTTATGTGAATAGGCAACATTAAACAGCCTTCTGCTGGCAATGAAAGCATGACAAGTTGCTAACCTGATATTTCTGCTTGCTATTGAAAGTGAACTATGTTATTGTGGTAGCTACTAGCTACATACGTGTTTAATCGACAAATCAGCCACTCCTCAGTACAAGGCACATGACAGCCCGCATGGAGTTTGCCAAAAGGCGCCTAAAGGACTCTCAGACCATGAGAAACAAAATTCTCTGGTCTGATGAAACCAAGATTGAACTCTTTGGCCTTGAAAGTGAACTATGTTATTGTGGTAGCTACTAGCTACATACGTGTTTAATCGACAAATCAGTTGCCGAGATAGAAAAATCAAATGCCTTGTGTCAAAAGCTTTGGAGAACCACAGCACTGTGCTAGACTAGCTAGCTAGCTAGCTAGAGCCCACTACACCAACCTGAGCTTGTGGATGACACTCGACAGGCACTCTCAGGTCCTGACTCATCTGCTGTTGCAACAGGAGATAACTTTTCCTCGTCCAAATCCTCTAGCCTTGCTCTCGCCTTGTTGCATTATATTTCGTGTTGATTGTTGTCCTTCTAAATTCGTTAGCTAGCTAGATGCCGAAATGACAAGCGGTGTAACCAGGGCGCTCTCTTTCTCGTGCTCAAACAAAATGCGTGTGTGCCAAGTAATGTAAAGTAGATCTGGGCCTTGAATTACACACACAGGACATGGCGTACTTGCGTCTTTGATCAACATTATCATGTTGTTTATGCGAGTTTGGAATGACAGATGAATAGATCATGGGGAATGTTACATTTTTTTCTTACATAAAAAAAAAACGATCCAGGGCTATTCAGAAAACAAGTCAAACGACGTCCCTGAATTCATACTCTTTTGCATACTGGCGAATCATACCCTTGAGAATACTGCCATCTAGTTGCCAAGCGTCATTTCTGGAGGAAACCAGGCACTGGTCATCACCTGGCCAATACCATCCCTACAGTGAAGCATGGTGGTGGTGGCAGCATCATGCTGTGGGGGTGTTTTTCAGTGGCAGGAACTGGGAGACTAGTCAGGATCAAGGGAAAGATGGATGCAGCAATGTACAGAGAGATCCTTGATGAAAACCTGCTCCAGAGCGTTCTGGACCTCAGACTGGGGCGAAGGTTCACCTTCCAACAGGACAACGACCCTAAGCACACAGCCAAGATAACAAATGAGTGGCTTCGGGACAAGTCTGTGAATGTCCCTGAGTGGCCCAGCCAAAGCCCAGACTTGAGCTCGATTGAACATCTTTGGAGAGATCTGAAAATGGCTGTGCACCGACGCTCCCCATCCAACCTGATGGAGCTTGAGACGATCTGCAAAGAAGAATTGGAGAAACTGCCCCAAAATAGGTGTGGCAAGCTTGTAGCATCATACTCAAGAAGACTTGAGGCTGTAATTGCTGCCAAATGTGCTTCAACAAAGTATTGAGTAAAGGGTGTGAATACTTATGTACATGTGATATTTTCTTATTTTTATTTTTAATACATTTGCAAAAAAATCAAAAATACCTTTTTCACTTTGTCATTATGCGGTATTGTGTGTAGAATGTTGAGTAATTTTTTAATATAATCCATTTTGGAATTAGGCTGTAACATAATAACATGTGGAAAAAGTGAAGGGGTATGAATACTTTCCGGATGCACTGTATGCCCGTGAAATCTCTATACCAGTCAAAATCCTCTTCCCCGTTCATTTCAATGGGGCCAAAAACCAATTAAAAATAATAATTAAAAATATAACACGTGAACCGATCACTTAGCTGTATGTAAGCGCAGTGGACTGCAAAACCCAAGACATGTGGGCACTGGAATGGAATGATTGGGTCAAAACTGCGGGCGTAGTCAAAGTGCCAAAAAGAGGCCTAATAATAATAATAATAATAATAATAATATGACTTCCCGGTAACAAGATGTGATGCGTCACCACTGACGCATCACATAACTACGTTGCCTTTCCCTAACTAACATTAGTGAATTAGCTGTCTAAAGTAGTAGCCAGTCAATTAATACGCAAAAACGATTAAAAAGAACAGTTGGTATAAAGCAGAATGCAAACCTGTCGTGTGTAACAGCCGTGTTACCTATTCATGGAAATAACTGTTCCATTTTAATCGGGAATAACTGCTGATTGGTTAAACATTACAAGTAATGATTGATGTGTCGGCAATCTACAACGGCTTACCAGGACTGCTGTTACTGTTATGAATCACAAATTACACACTAATCGACAATTACGCACGCCGCTTGCTTTTCCTGCAAAGTTAGTACCAAATGTCTGAGGGAAGAAAATAGATCCGAACGAACGTAGGATGAGATGGAAATGAACGTAGGGACTTGTGTGATTGAACGGAGTCACAATAAAAATGTGTACGCGAATGATAAATTAATTTGCACTTGTAAGGATTTATTTGCTGTAGTCATGTTTCAATTATTACACACATTTATTTTACAATCACAACCTTGGGTTTACAACTACAAATCACCTTCCGTTACAGATCTTGTTTTTACAATTACGAACCACTGACACTAAAATAACTCCGTATTCAACTCTGACCTTCTACTGCTGGAGCCCAGCCGCGCTGCCTGCAGGGGGTGGCAAAGTTTAAGGTGGGATCGCTCCTAAACCAATGTGACTAAACAGAGAATACACTACGTGATGTAAATGTAAACCCTCGGGTATCTAAACTAGCCGCGCTCCGGGAGAAAATAAAGTACAGTACCGCGTACTGGCAAAACAGGGATCAGAATTAACAAAAACAAAACACAGTACCGAGTACTGGTAATACGGGGAAAGGGTAAAGAACAAAATAAACGCTTATATAATACGGGATCACAAAGGGCAACAGGGAAACCAAACAAAAACTATGTCTAATACAGGAACTAACAAATGTTCGAATGGGGGAATCTAATTCACTGAATGTCTGGGTTAGCACTCGCTAACAAACAACGAACAGACAACTGACACAGGGGATTAAACCCTTTACTAAATGAACAGAAAACAGAACACCAAAAGGATATACCTTATCTAATTGAGAGCGAGATAAACATGAACACCAATACAAACACAGGATCAGAAACTAATCTCGCTCTAACGAGACTGCCGGGGAGAAGGGTTTAAAAGTAGACGGATCGGCTCTTGATTGGTCCGTCAACGGATGGCTGATGGTGTGCGATGAGGGGGAGGGAATCAACGGAAAGCGGGCGGCAAATCTGAATGAGGAGAATAACGAAGGGAAAAAACAAAAGGGAAGACAAAACACACATACACACACACAATACAAACTATACGGACACCAAAATATGGGTGGCCGTAACAGCAGGGGAGGAGTATTTGAAGACAGGCCTAATGCAGCTTTGGTATACTTTCAGGATTGTGGTTGGAGCTGCTCTGGTTCTCCAGCCGAAGAGTGCATTGAGGTGGTTCAATCCTTTTTGTCCTTTCTCCAGGTTGCCAATGTGGGTTGTCCATTGCATATTTAGTTGGAAAGTGATTCCTAGAAATTTGGCAGTTTTTGTTATTGGTAGAAGCTGTCCATATTGTTTTAAAATGAGTGGTGTTCTGGATTTCTTGTTGGGTGTTTAGGTACAGTTCTGGTCACCATTATTTGGCACCACTGGCGGTTCCAAGGGGTGGCAGCTGCCACCCCAGAAAATGGCCTTGCCACCCCAGTTGCCACCCTATTTGTAGTCAATTCATAATAACAAAACAAAAAATCTTATTAAATGTCATATTTCTCCGTAGTTTGTGTAAACTTCTTTACACGCTAGTGTAGAATTCACTTTACCCCCCTGAATAAAGAAAAAATGGTTGCGTCCGCAACCTGACCCAGGAAAATCAAATCAAGTCACGTCACTGCTCGTCTCACTGACTCGCTGCTGCTGCAGCTAAGGGGAAGGTGTTTTCATTTGTTTATCGTTGCTCAGGGACGTCGTTAGCCCTGGGCGTCCGAGGCTCTAGCCTCGGATGTTTTCTGAATAGCCCCGGATCTTTTCTTTATATATAAGAGAAATAAAACATACAAATCTTAAAAAATGATCATGATCTATTCATCTGCCATTCCAAACTCGCATAAATAATATGATACTGTTAATCAAAAACGCAAGTACGCTATGTTCAGTGTGTGTAATTCCAGACCCAGATCTACTTTACATTACTTGGCACACGCGCATTTTGTTTGAGCACAAGAAAGCAAGTGAGAGAGAGAGAGCGCCCCGGTTACAGCGCTTGTCATTTCGGCATCTAGCTAGCTAACGACTTCAGAAGGACAACAATCAACACAATGGATACAATGCTTAAAAAAAGTAAAACGGACAAGGCGAGAGTAAAGCTAGAGGAGGTGGAGGAGGAAAAGTTATCTCCTGTTGCTTCAGCATCAGATGAGTCAGGACGTGAGACTAGTACCAGTCTTGTGTCTCATCCACAAGCTCAGGTTGGTGAAGTAGTGGGCGCTAGTTATCTAGCTAGCTTGTCTAGCACAATGCAGTGGTTCTCCAAAGCCTTTGACACAAGGCATTTGATTTGCATCTCGGCAACTGATTTGGCGATTAAACATGTATGTTACTAGCTACCACAATAACATAGTTCACTTTCAATAGCAAGCAAAAATGTCAAGCTAGCAACTTGTCATGCTTCCATTGCCAGCAGAAGGCTGCTTAATACTCAGAACCCCAAACCCGGCGACGGGATCAAAAAGGCATGTTGTCTTTAAAAAATCGGCTAAATTACAACATTTATCAAACCCAGAAACTTCAAGAACAGCCGTTCTGGTCGGACTCTAGACTTTTAGAACGCCCACAAACCGATTATGTGCACAGAACGCTTCCGTCAGGAAGAATAACCAAATACAGTTAGGGCCAAAAATATTTGGACAGTGACACAAGTTTTGTTATTTTAGCTGTTTACGAAAACATATTCAGGATACAATTATATAATCAATATGGGCTTAAAGTGCAGACTCTCAGCTGTAATTTGAGAGTATTCACATCCAAATTGGAGCAAGGGTTTAGGAATTACAGCTCTTTAATCCCGCCTCTTTTTCAAGGGACCAAAAGTAATTGGACAATTGACTCAGAAGGCTGCAAAAAAAAATAACAACGCTGCATGGGCTCTTCCCTCATTAACCTGTCATCAATTAAGCAGTTAAAAGGTCTGGAGTTGATTCCAGGTGTGGCGTTTGCATTTGGAAGCTGTTGCTGTGAACACACAACATGCGGTCAAAGGAGCTCTCAATGGAGGTGAAACAGACCATCCTGAGGCTGAAAAAAAAGAAGAAATCCATCAGAGAGATAGCAGAAATGTTAGGAGTGGCCAAATCAACAGTTTGGTACATTCTGAGAAAAAAAGAGTGCACTGGTGAGCTTGGGAACTCAAAAAGGCCTGGACGTCCACGGAAGACAACAGTGGTGGATGATCGCAGAATCCTTTCCATGGTGAAGAAAAACCCCTTCACAACATCCACTCAAGTGAAGAACACTCTCCAGGAAGTAGGTGTATCAGTATCTAAGTCTACCATAAAGAGAAGACTTCATAAGAGTAAATACAAAGGATTCACCACAAGGTGAAAACCATTAATCAGCCTCAAAAATAGAAAGGCCAGAATTGACTTTGCCAAAAAACACCTGAAGAAGCCAACCCAGTTCTGGAACAGCATTCTTTGGACAGATGAGACTAAGATCAACCTGTACCAGAATGATGGGAAGAAGAAAGTTTGGAGGAGAATTGGAACAGCTCATGATCCAAAGCACACCACATCTTCTGTAAAACATGGTGGAGGCAGTGTGATGGCATGGGCATGCATGGCTTCCAATGGCACTGGGTCACTTGTGTTTATTGATGATGTGACAAAAGACAGAAGCAGCCGGATGAATTCTGAAGTGTATAGGGATATACTTTTTGCTCAGATTCAGCCAAATGCAGCAAAGTTGATTGGACGGCGCTTCACAGTACAGATGGACAATGACCCAAAACATACTGCAAAAGCAACCCAGGAGTTTTTTAAAGCAAAGAAGTGGAATATTCTGCAATGGCCGAGTCAATCACCAGATCTCAACCCAATCGAGCATGCATTTCACTTGCTCAAGACAAAACTTAAGGCAGAAAGACCCACAAACAAGCAACAACTGAAGACCGCTGCAGTAAAGGCCTGGCAAAGCATCACAAAGGAGGAAACCCAGCGTTTGGTGATGTCCATGGGTTCCAGACTTCAGGCAGTCATTGCCTGCAAAGGATTCTCAACAAAATATTGAATAGTAACATTTTACTTGGGGCTATGTTTATTTGTCCAATTACTTTTGAGCCCCTGAAATGAGGAGCGTTTGTATAAAAATAGCTACAATTCCTACATGTTTAATCATATATTTTTGTTCAACCCCTTGAATTAAACCTTAAAGTCTGCACTTCAATTCCGTTGTAGTTGTTTCATTTCAAATCCAATGTGGTGGCATGCAGAGCCCAAATCATGAAGATTGTGTCACTGTCCAAATATTTTTGGGCCTAACTGTATAAGCTTAAAATAGTGATATTTAATCAAAATCACTTGATTTCAAATGTCTTTTTCGAAATGTTGAAAAAAAAAGTAAACCCTTTCCCGCGATCCAGGTCCTGTAAAAACATTTAATTCTATGCCTCTCAGCGTAACTGTTTCCATGGAGGTGCAGGACTTGCATGTGCAGTGGAAAATAAGCCCACATTGAGTAAAGATGTAACGATAGCAAAAAACACTCAGAAATGGCTTGGGGTTCAGAGGGTTAATGTAGCCTATGCATATGATCACTTATTAAATAAAATAAGTTATTTTAATAATAATATACGGGATTTATAAGTGCCCTAGTAACAAGGACACGGGAGCAAATTGGGGTAGATAATAATTTTCTTAATATTATTGCTACTGTTATTATATTATTTACAAAGTAAATTACTGATTTAACCTAGAGGACAACATATGTCTACTCAGTGAGTCCCTGTCATGTAAAGTTATTTAGAAGAAAAATGTATGTGTTGTGAAGACGTACTTATAACTCACTCACTATAAGATGACTGCCCAGATAAAGTTGATATAATTGTATGAATTTTTATATTTATAATGGTATTTTTCGGAAGTGATCTCTAAATAGGCCTACTCTACATGTGCATACAGCATTTTTTGGCCCTCCAGCTCTGTATAAATTTCTGTATTCAACAAGAGAAAAAGTGTGGTAACCAAATCTGTACTCATTTTGTCAACTAGTAAAACTGCTCTAAATAACTTAATTAAAAACAAATAATTTCACTTTTTATTGTAATAATATTGCTTGGTATGTATTTCAATATGCTATTAGTGCAAGCAGGTCAACGAGGACAAGCCTAAATAGTTGTCTAGTATCTCATACCACTTTTCCACCAACATGAACCTATAGAGTTCCGTGCCGGTGCTAGAGCCAGTTCACTGTGGGTTCAATTTGTGAACCTTGGAAGAACCGTTTGCTTACCCATGGGCTAGAGAGCCACGTCATTACGTCAATATAAGTCAGTATCCATCTCTGCTTTTGTAGCAACACATGCCTCAACTACAGTGCACAACAGCAATGGCAGACTAGCGGCTGTGTCAACTGAAATCGCTTTTAAAACTACCAGTACCTCTTCACCGTTCTTTACTTATTTAAAGATGTGCCTTGCGTGCTTCTTTTTCAAAGCAGCGCCGACCTTGCACTTTTTCATTTTTGGCAGAGTGCCAAATCAAATCAACATGTATAAAGGCGGGACATAAAATTTAAAATAACGTACAAATTAATTAAAAGAGTACCTTTTAAATATGAACACGTTGCATTATATATAGTATTTACTCTTAGAGAGTTAATTGACTTATTGATTCAAAAGATTCTGCTTTTTATTTAAAGTTGTGGGTGACTCTGGCTAGTGTGAGGAATAAGGTGGGGAGGCTGACGTTAGATCGGCCAGGGAGAAGTATGTGGTAAATCGAGTTAAGTTGTTAAATCCTGCTACTGTAGCTGTAAATTAGATTTTGTTTGTCATGGCTCATAAGAACATCTTACTACGATATGTTTCGCGTTATAAAAAAAGACTTAAAGCTCTTAGCTAGCGATGGTTAATTTCCTGCTTCGATAACTTACATTACATTACATTACATTCATTGAGCAGACGCTTTTATCCAAAGCGACTTACAAAAAATTGTGCCTACAAAAAGATAATGGTAAAAACTACAAGTCAGGTAGAGAAAATAAGTGCATCCCTGACCTAATCATCTAGATAAGAGCTAAGCAAGTGCTATATTAAACATCAGGATAATAAACAAAACCTTCACACATCAACTACAAACAATTTCTGAGTGCAACTAATTACATGGTATATCAAGTAGAAGTGCTAGGTAGACGCAATGTTACATTTAAGAGCCGAAGTGCAGTCAAAACAAGTGAGTCTTCAACTTTCGGCGGAAAGTGAACAAAGATGCTGCGGTCCTAATGTTCGTGGGGAGGTCATTCCACCACTGAGGTACAAGGACAGAGAAAAGTCGTGAACGAGGTGCCAGGCTGTCCCTTCCACAGAGTGAGGGGGCAACAAGGCGACATCCAGTGGCAGAGCGCAGTGGTCGGGATGGGGTGTAGGGTCTGAGCATCGATTGTAGGTAGAGGGGTGCAGATCCGATACTCACCCGATAGGCTAGGACAAGTGACTTGAATTTGATGCGTGCTGCTACCGGTAGCCAGTGCAGTGTGTGAAGTAGAGGAGTAGTGTGAGTGAACTTGGGGAGGTTGAAGACCAGAGAAGCGGCTGCGTTCTGGATGAGCTGAAGGTGTTTGATGGTGCTCGCAGTCAGCCCAGCCAAGAGGGAGTTGCAGTAGTCCAGGCGAGAGATGACGAGGGCCTGGACTATGACCTGCGCAGCCTCTCTTGTAAGGAAGGGCCGTATCCTTCTGATGTTGTAGAGACGGAATCTGCAGGAACGCTTTAGCTGAGAAGGACAGCCGGTCGTCCAGGGTGACCCCCAGGTTCTTTGCCGTACTAGAGGAGGAGACCACAGTGTTATCGACGGTGATGGTTAGTTCTTGGAACGGGCTGGACTTCCCAGGGAAGAAAAGAACTTCTGTTTTGTCAGTTTAGCTTTCGTTTAGTTGGTCTTGTTGGTCATGATAATCCCGCCCCCCACTTGACACGTAAGTGGTGCTTAGTCTTAGACCAGCAAAGAGTTGGGGCCAGCTTGCAACCCATTTTCCTGGCCGAGAGCCGGCTCTTTAGCGGTGGAAAAGCAAAGAACGGGTTCAAGATTTGGCTCTGGCTCTGAACCAGCCCTGGAACTTCCTTGGTGGAAAAGGGATACAAGAAAACTATCCAATATATAAGAGAACTACGCTTTGGCATTGCCACCCCTTATGATCTTCATGCCACCCCTTTGCCACCCCATTAATACTTGTCTAGATCCGCCACTGTTTGGCACCCATGTAATTTAAGTAGAATGTGGAATATCCCCTTAAAAAAGGAATCCGGTGATACAGCTTTGGTCTATAGACACTCATATTTGGTACAAAACAGCAAATGATGAAATAATAAGAATTTTTAAAAACACAAGATTGCCACAACACTGGTATTGACACTCTTCAAATCAGTTTGAAAAAAATAGTTGAATTTGACTCACTTGTGATAAATTAAAAGTGGTGATAAATTAAAAAATTTGACTCACCTGTGATAAATTGTCGGTGCCCACATGACTTGAATTTGGCAATGAATGATGACTTGTATGCTTAAAAAGTCACTTGTTATTCCCTGTTAGTTCTTCACAATGGTGAAGACAAGGGAGCTGTCTGAGAGCATCAGAAGTGCTATTATCACCAAACACAAAACCTCTAAAGAGTACAAGGTCATCTCCAAAGACCTTGGTATCCCTGTTTCAACAGTGCAGATTAAGAAGTTTTCTAAGCATGCAACTGTCAAGAACTTTACTGGACGTGGGGGTAAGAGGAAAATCGAAGAGAGAAGTCTTTGAAGGTTGGTGTGAACTGTGGAAAAAACACTGCGTAAAACGTCTAAAGAGCTGAAGGCCTACCTGGAACAATCTGGAGTCATGGTTTCAACGCGTACCATATGCCGCACACTAAACCAAGAAGGGCTTTATGGGCGAAGGCCAAGGAGGACCCCACTGCTGACCTGGAACAATCTGGAGTCATGGTTTCAACGCGTACCATATGCCGCACACTAAACCAAGAAGGGCTTTATGGGCGAAGGCCAAGGAGGACCCCACTGCTGAAAAAAAAAACATTAAAAGGAACGACTGATCTTTGCCAGAGCACCTTAATGAACCACAATCCTTCTGGGCAGATTCTGTGGACAGACAAAACCAAAATAGAGCTTTTTGGCAATGCACACCAGTGATTTGTTTATAGACGACAAAATTACGTTTATAAGGAAAAGAACATCGTACCTACAGGTAAGCGGATTATGGTGGAGGATCCATAATGTTGTGGGGTTGCTTTTCTGCCTCTGGCACTGGAGGCCTTGGCCATATTAAATCATGATCATGAAATCAGGGGATTACCAAGAGATATTAGAGAGTGTGTGCTGCCCAGTGTAAGAAAACTAGGTTTGGGTCGAAGATCATGGGTTTTCCAGCACGATAAAGACCCAAGGCACACATCCAAAAGCACTCAAGAATGGTTGAAAAGGAATAAATGTACTGTTTTAAACTGGCAAGCAATGAGTTATGATTTCAATCCCATAGAAAATCTTCGGAGAGCTGAAATCTGCCATTGGGGAAAGGAATTCTGCTAACATTCAAGAACTTGAACAAATTGCAAAGGAAGAGTGTGAGAAATGACCAGCTGACAGATGCAAAGAGTTTATAGATGGCTACAAGAAATGTTTGGAGGCAGTCATCGTTGCCAAAGGGTGTGCAACCAAATATTAAGGAAGTGTGCCTTTATTACTGTCCATGTCATATTTTCTATTTCTTCTTTGAAATTACTACATTTACATTGATAAAAATAAATGTCAAGATTAATAAAAATACATTTTATTTAATTACTTTGGACATCCTATTAAAAATATTCTGATGATACAAACTTGGTACATTTCCATTTATTACTGAAGATATTGTACAGGTTATACAAAAAATTCAAGGGTGCCAATAATGATAACCAGAACTGTAAATATGACACATTGTGTTTTTATTGCGTTGAGTTGAATTCTCCATTTGTTTGACCAGTCTTCTATTTCTGTAATGCATGTCGGTAGTTTTTTCTTTTGCAACAATCATGGGGCATCGTGAAGATGTCCAATAGCACAGCTCATCTGCGAATAGTGACGCTTGTCCGATGGTGGGTGGGGGGTAATGGTAATGTACCTCGTGGGACTCCTGCTTCAGGTATGAAGGGAAGGGTGGTGATATAGTTGTGTCCACTTTCATTTTTATGTTGTGGTTTGTGAGGAAGCTCTGTATTATGTTGACTGTTTCGGGGGAGGGGGGTTCTGCAAGCCTTAAAATTTTGTCTGTGGTTGATTGACCCCTTATAAAACCCCTGTGATGATTTTATTGTCAACTGTATGCTTCCATTCTGCCATCGAATTTGGTGTCATCAGGGCATGAGTGTACTGTTTGCAAGTGGTCTCTAAATGCTTGTGCTTTATCTTTATTGTTTTCTTGCCAGTGTCCATGTTGGAGTAGGGTTGGTGTGACAGTTTGTTGTGTTGCCGTTGAGTCTCTGACTAACTCTAAGAACTTGGCCGCCATGGAGAAAGCAGAAGAGGAGAAATACAATGTTATATGTATGGGAAGGGTGGAGCTCCCCAGGTGTTGGCCAATTCTTTCTGCCTAAAGATAAGAGCTTCAAGCGAATGGCATACAAGCATGCTATCCCATATAGCCGTCTCCCTCTGAGAACCATGGTTACGGTGTAACCCTTCGTTTTCTTCTTTTGTCTCAGGTGTGCAGCAAGGAACTCTGTTGTCATGTGTAAAGGACATAGCAGCCGCTACACAGCACTCCGTGGCCTCTCATATAGCCAAACGCACACACCGTGCAATTTTGTTCTGTAAGGAAAAAGGCTTTTTACCTTCATGCAATCCTGCTTTGGTAAGTGCATTTAAGTGGTCACTTTTGCTTTTTATACTGTTGCTCTTCTTTAGTAGAGTTAAAATAAAATAACCTTTCCTATTTCTATGCTCCTGTTTGACCTAAAGCCTTCATTGACTATTGTTCTCCTAGGTGGTATCTGGAGGAGTTGCTAGTAACCAGTACATCAGGAAGACCTTGAAAATTGTTACACAAGCAACTAAACTAAATCTGCTTTGTCCACCAGCCAAGTACTGCACCGACAATGGAGTTATGATTGCATGGTATGTACTAGGTATTAATAACATTAATAAGCATTAATAACAACAAAAGGTACATTTTCAAAGAGAAGACAAATTATCTTTGAGCCTCTTTTGTGACCACTCACAATTTGTTTTTGACTGCAAGTGTGTCAGTTTGACTATCTGAGGCCTGTGTGTGTGTGTGTGTGTGTGTGTGTGTGTGTGTGTGTGTGTGTGTGTGTGGTCAAGGTCCCAGGTTCTAAGTGTGTCTTCAAGGTCCCAGGTTCTAAGTAGCATCAATAAAATGTACATAATAATACTGTCAGCTTATCCTTGAACACTTGGTTTCCATGTGCTTGCTAGTAGGGATGTAACTATTAGGGTTGAGCCGAATTCTCGGATGAAACGAGTATCCAGTACAGATAAAATACTTTTTCGTATCATCCGAGTAAAATGTGTTAAAGTCTGTACTCGTCATTAAGGAAAATCCACAACATTCCGTGATATGCCAGCTGGAAGCCACAGACAAGGCTCCTTCACCACACAGAGCCCACAAAGATTGCTGCGCGACACAACACAATCTTGACATCTACTCTGTCTACACGATTTATTGTTATATATTCTCAGTAAAATAAAGTTTGCAATTCTCAGATTCAGCTCAACACATCAATGAACACTTATTATATTATTCTCACCATAGCCAGCTTGTAAACACACATTTAGTGGACATTCAGTGCCCCAGTGCCCTGACCAGTCACTGCCAATTCACCTGGAGTCGGTCTGTGTGTCCTATGTCCTAAGCAAGTCTGTCGTAATATGTTGGGTGAGCAAGTCTGGTGCAAATTGGCTGCCGTGGTATTACTCAGACTGAGTGTTGTGTTTGATAGCTGTCGGTCCATTCGTTGTTCATTCTGTGTAATTAATTGGCGACCAATTTGTGTGAAGCGCTTTGAGTCTCGAGAAAAGCGCTAAAAACTAAATCAAATTTATTATTATTATTATTATTATTATTATTATTCACACGTAAGCACATGTTATAATACTGAGTGATTGCAAACGGACATTTCTAGCTTCTAGCTTGCTACAGTGGGGTTAACTAGCCAGTTAGCTAGTGACTACATAAGCACACTGCAAAAACTAACTCTGTGTTGTTGTAAAATGTATTAAATTAACTGTCATAATTTCGACAATGTAATTTGAAGATTCAGTGAGAAATACAATCCCTTAAGTCCATCCATCCATTCTATCCATTAGCTATACCGCTTATCCTATGCAGGGTCGTGGGGGGGCTGAAATACAATCCCTTAAGTAAAAATGTAAATATATATATACATTTCGCTTCTCGCGTTATTATTTATGAGAATACATTTCAGAACATGCAAGTAGGCTATTGTTTATTTATTATAGATCCTATTAAATATGCTTCCCGATTAAACTGTACAACATATTTGAGGGATTATGTCACAAAAACAAATCACATCATAACATAACAGCGACACATCTCCGTTTATACTATTATGCTAAATCTTTTTTGTTTTTACGCAGTCCATTCTACTTTGTATATAATAGCCCATGTGAGAGGTAATATTTCGATAAATTTTACACACTGGCGTCAAAAATAAATAAAAACATGTTTACAATACAATATTTACAATACAGCACAATATTTAAGTTTCAACCAAAACAAGAACACTCTTCAGCTCCCAAATCCTCCAGTAAAAGCTTAAATTGTTCAACAGAAACATGAATCTTGATACTGGCAAGTGAGGTGTACTTGATTTTTCGCCAGTAAAATGTAAGTATTTGTGCAAATGTAACAAGGTTTTTATTAAGTAAATCCTACGAGTTGTTTTTTTCTGTGCAATGCATGTACTTCTATATCCTAACATTTAGCGATCTTATACACACGTTCTGCTAGCAACAGTGACATCCTAGCATTCTTATATTTCAGTTTACAGATGCAAATTTGTTGAGTATGAAAACTGTAGTTCATGCATTTTACTTCATCCACTGAAAATATAACTTGTATAATTTACTTGATAAAATCCTCGTAAGAATTTGCACTAGTACTTTTAAAGTAATTTTTACTGCTGTAATATCAAGTACAACTCACTTGCCAGAATCAAGTAAAATGTTATTACCACTAAACTTAACATCCGTGAAAACATTAAGTAAATGTTACTTAATTATATTTAAATTGTAATCAGAGGCGCCGGCAGGAATTTGGGGCCCCATGAAAAGATATCACATCCAGGCCCCATCACCCCAGGCCACACCAGGCGTTGTGCCCAGTCACATAGAGGGGGGACGTGCCCCCTCAATTATTTGAAATCAAATCCGTAGTATTATGCATATTTGCCAGGACTCGAAATTAGCAGTAGCATAATCTAGCTAGCCCACTACTTTTTTCACTGCAAAATACAGCTTAGTGCCCGAATCCATCGAACGTGTTTTTTTCCAACTTCCAGCACCTCTTCACCATTGTAAAAACACCACTAGTGTGTTCCTTTTACAAAGCAACACGACTTGAGTCTTTTTGTAAATAGTTAAAGCCAAACCGCAGCAGCGCTGGTCAATGTCAAAAAGAAGTTGATTAAATGCAAGAACAAAAAATTCAATACACAATCAGATCCACTGAAGAAAAAATAAGTAATTATTAAATAATTAACAACAAAAGGTAGCAAACTTATGCTATCACTAAAAAAAGTTGAAAAGTGGGTGCATGAAGCCTCTGATTGCTGTAACTACACCTCCAGAACCCAATGGACCCATTCAAAGCTTTAAATATACTACCTCTGCAGACTTGCAACTCTCTTGTACTCCAATACTTACTGTACAATATTTACTGACTGTGAGCTGCCACAATACACAACAATGAAGACATGCATGCAACATTCTGCATACAGTGTAATTCACTATTGATGCAAGACTGATACCCTCTGTAAGAAATGTGCTAAAGACCATCTTCTACAGTCTAAATGCCATTTTAATGGTAACATTCTGGTAGTGACAATTCTCTTAACATCAATGATAACCTAAAATAAATATAACTTAAATATACAGTACCAGTCAAATGTTTGCAATGCAGACTGAAATATGGTCGTTTATTGGTGGTTTAGTAGTGGTGATCGGATACGCAACTGCTGGTAATTTGGATCAATATTCTTATTAATGTACAGTACCAGTCAAAGGTTTGGACACACTTTCCCATTGAAGTGAATGGGATACAGAAAATGATGTACTCTAGCGTCCCTAATAACGATACATTCAACTCATGACAGAATACGATTCACAATACTGGATTCACAATACGATTTTCTAACGATAAAAAAAATTATTATATTGAACACAGATTATGAGTGAAAAAGATTCAGACAAAGATTTATCAGACAAAAACAACAAAATACTGTATTTTCGCTGATCTTGTCTTTATCAAATTAAAATATCCATTTTTCTTCTGAGTGAGTGCATAAACTGCAAAAATAATGCATAAACAATGTCTTACAACAACGATTGGTGGGGGCTACACAATTTAATGGACAATTGAATTTAGATTTTATTGCCAGGACTAAAGGCCAGGACAATCAATGATAATTGCTCAGACTGAGAAGCTGAAGGAAAGGTGTGAAAATGAAGACTAAAGAGAATTCTAGGGAGGTTAGAGATAAAGTAATATACATGCATAATTTAGGAAAAGGGTGCAAATTAATATACAAGTGTTTGGATATCCCTGTGTGCACTGTGTGGTCAATAGTGAGGAAGTGGAAGCTGCGTTACACCACCCAGGCACTGCCTAGACAAGGCCGTCCCTTAAAACTCAGCGTACGAACAAGAAGGAGACTAGTGAGGTAAGCCACAGAGATGCCAACAATCACTTTGAGGGAGCTACAGAGTTCAGTGGCTGAGAGTGGAGTGAAGGTGCACCAGTCAACCATATCAAGAGGTCAGCATAATACTGGCCTGTATGGGAAGGTGGCTACAAAGAAGCCATTTCTCAAGAACAACCATATCAAAGCACGTCTGGAGTTTGCCAGAAAGCATGAGAGTGACCCAGATAAGACGACATGGTTTTGTGGTCTGATGAGACGAAGATAGAGATTTTTGGCCAAAATTCAAAGCGCTATGTGTGGCGCAAACCTAACACTGCCCATGCCTCAAGAAACACCATCCCTACAGTGAAGTATGGTGGTGGCAGCATCATGCTGTGGGGATGCTTTTCAGCAGCAGGGACTGGGCATCTTGTTAAAATTGAAGGAAGGATGGATGGAGCAAAATACAGGGAGATTCTGCAAGAGAACCGGCTTCAGTCTGCTTAAAAACTGAAGCGTGGGAGAAACTTCACCTTTCAGCAGGACAGTGATCCCAAGCACAAGGACAAAGCAACACAGGAGTGGTTAAACTACAAAAAGGTTACTGTCCTACAGTAGCCAAGTCAAAGTCCAGATCTCAATCCCATCGAGAATCTGTGGCACTGTTTGAAAGTTGCGGTCCACAAGCGTCATCCAACCAACCTGAACAACCTGGAGCAAATCTGCCAAGAAGAATGGGCAAAAATCACTCCCGAACAGTGTGCAAAGCTGGTAGATACTTACCCCAAAAGACTTAAGGCTGTTATTGCAGCAAAAGGTGGCCTTACCTAATACTAATGTGTAGGGGTTGAATTCTTATGCATTTCTAAATTTTTTATTCTCTTTAAAAGATCTGCGGACAGATAATTAATTTTGGAATTGAAAATGTACTGTTAGAGCATATGAGTTTGCTATAAAAACACTGACTGGAAAAATTTATATATGTATCATTTGTACTCCAGACAAGGCTGATAAATTTCAAGGGGGTTGAATACTTTTGCAAGCCACTGAGGGGAGGGGGAGTGTATAATATTGAAATCCTGAACAGAAGAAAAACATCAAAAATACACTGAGTCACTGGAGTTAATTTATCAATCGATCGATCCGGGGCGTAGGTTTGGAATAATTTTTTGAGATTTTCATGCATATGGTCCCCAACAAGAGCTTCTCCTGTAACACTTTAAACTCCAGTGACTCAATGTGTTTAGGATGTTTTTCTGTTGTTTCCAATATTGTACATTTCTGAAAAGCACCACTCCTGTTTAGTTCACTGCATAATTTTGGATGTCTGTGATGTTATTAATAAACAAGAAACTATAGCCCCATTCGGATTACTATTACTATTATGGGGGGATGTGGGGGATAATTACTGCTCCTCAGTAATTAAACACATGGATCCGGACGGCCATTTTTCCCAATATGAAATTACAGGGGATCGGCTGAAATGTTCAGATACTCCCCGGATGAACATGTCACTCACTGGCTGTATGCATAAAACATAGAATTGTAGGCTAACAACAATTGAATAATAAATAACCATTAGAATATTTTTTTCACATATCGCAAATGTTTGTGCCAATGTTAGATCTGGGCCAAAGCATTTCAAATAGGTTATGTACCAACTATTCTGTTTGGTCAGAATTTTATATATATATTCCCCTTTCAACTTTCAACTAGTTATTTTGGTAGGCCTTTACGGACAATGCCTATTGCCTGCATTGCTAGTGTACAAATTAAATCAAATCACGTACTGAGCGCCCAAGAATTGGAGCAACTACCGCGTAAATGCACAGACATTGAATGGACAGGACAAAAATGCGCTGAAAAATAGGTTTTTGCGGCTGGAATTAACACAGTGGAGGTGGGGAAAAAACACCCACATGTGCGCTCCGGACGGGATTTAAATGAATGGATTGCGAAAGTAATAACCAAATTACCCTACCTCCCCCTAGAGAAACAAATCCCGTCCGAATAGGGCTCATGTCTGCAATAATATATCTTAATGTGCAGTTTTTTAAATTTCATTAATATTTACATTTTAAAATTATTTGCAAATAAAAAAATTGTTATGTCAGCGATATCACAACACAAGATATCTTTTGGATCATGAGAGTGGGGATATTGCCTCACAGGTGAGATCAAATAGTTAGTGTTGCAGGGGCATAGGTATAATGCCCTGAGGCCGGAGGTTTCCCACCCCTGTGTAAGCACCCTATTTTAACATTAGAACCACCAGGGTTCGCTGTATACCTAAAAGCACAAACAGAGTAATATTTACCCTTTCGCTTGGCTATCACATTTCTAGTTTAAAAAAGGTCCTTATCATTGCATTATGGCATTGTCTTCACAAATCAATGTCTCAAGTCATACAATTTCACCAGCACTATAATACATTTTGGCATTTCAACAATATGTGTCTAATACCACCAGTGGGTAAAATGTAGCCGCATGCAGAAAACAAAATTTTTGTATAGAGGTAAATACAAAATTCTTGTAAATTATACCCTTTGGCGGTAAAGTAATCTGACAATTAGTAATGTACAGGTTTTGCATAATGTACATGTTCCAACTCTGTATTTAGATAAATGTCAATTATTTATTTCAGGAATGGTGTTGAGCGACTGAGAGAAGGAAAGGGAATCCTGTCTCAGAATGAAAACGTCAAATATGAGCCAAGGTATACTTGCAGTTTTATAACGTCTAAAAGTTAGTTTTATGGTATTCACCATACATTTTATCTTACTACTAAGAGTACTCCTAAACAGCACCAAATTTTGTAGCTAAGAGTTTCCTCTTGAAACCTCTCACATGTCATGCATCTCTTAAAGGATTTGTGGATATGCATACAAGCAGCCTTTTAATTATCAGACTAGAATAACCATGACTGATAAAGACGTATGATGCTACATTTTTTGCACTGTGGCTCAGTGGTTAGCACTGGTGCCTCACAGCAAGAAGGTCCTGGGTTCAAACCACACCTGACCCAATGGCCTTTCTGTGTGGAGTTTGCATGTTCTCCCCGTGTTTGTGTGGCTTTCCTCCGGGTACTTCGGTTTCCTCCCACCATCAAAAAACATGCTCCATTCTCCTACCAGTGCCCTGACCAGTCACTACCAATTCACCTGGAGTCGGTCTGTGTGTCCTATGTGTGTGAGCAAGTCCGTCGTTGTATGTTGGGTGAGCAAGTCTGACGCAAATTGGCTGCCGTGGTATCACTCAGATTGAGTGTTGTGTTTGATAGCTGTCAGTCCATTCGTTGTTCGTTCTGTGTAATTAATTGGCGACCAATTTTTGTAAAGCGCTTTGAGTCTCGAGAAAAGTGCTATAAACTAAATAAAATGAATTATTATTATTATTATTACATTGGGAATATGAAAATCAAACACAAGAACAGCTATTACTTCTTGCCCAACTTGTGCATGAAAGGAAGGACATTACTAAAGGAACATTTTCACAGATGTAGGTGCTGGTTTTAGTCCTAAAACGCTTTGTGAAATACTTTAAGACCAAATATTTACTTTGAGACTGAAGTTTGGAGTCAAGTCCATTATTTTTAAGAGTTAGGAGCCACTTTTAGCCTTGTTTTGTCAATACGGGCCCTGAACTACATGCAACATACCAAATGATTTGCCACTCCACTCTTTTGCACTATTTTCACGTTGATGTGGTCAGATCTTTAAATAAAATCAAGAGGATGTATAAAGGTGCACACCGTGAACAAATTACTTAATGTGGATAGTTAAAATACATTCAGAAAGCATTCAGACCCCTCGATGTCACAGCCTTATTCTTGGACAGATAAGGTGTGTAGAAATGTGTTTAAAATGAAAAACTGAAAAATCTAATTTGAATAAGCATTCAGCTAATCCTTTGCTATAATAAGGTGTGTAGAAATGTGTGCAAATGTATAAAAAATTTAAAACTGAAATATCTAATTTGCATAAGCATTCAGCTATCCCTTTGCTATGACATTCAAGAGACTGGATTGTGTCAAAGAAAAGATCTGGGCAAGGGTACAACAGCATTGAAGGTCCCAAAGAACACAGTGGCCTCCATCACTCTGCAATTAAAGAAGTTCGGAACCACCTTGGCTGCATCTCAAATCAATTTAAATCCATACTTCATTACATTCCCCAAAGTCCCAGGATGTCTAATGGTGACAAGCCGGAGGGCAGGTCCATTCCGCTTTTAGCAAGGGAAGGGAGAATAAGCATTCCCTTAATGCCCTGATTTTACTCCCTCCAGCAGAGTCAACAAAAAATAACCCTTGAGCGGTGAGTGTATCCCACAATTCATTGTCCTGGACATGGACCAGGAGGATTTGGACTTAAGTAAACAGGGATGGTCAAAATCAATCAAATTAAGTGATAGAACAGATACATAAGCAAGAGGAAGCAATAAGGAGTGCCAAAACTGTCTCGCTAGCCAAACAGGGGGCAATGGATGAACTAGGAAAGTATAAGCTGAGGAAAGTTACCTGGAAGGACTTGTGGGGAATGGAATCCGGAAGAATTATCTTTATTGTTAGGGCAACCTACAACATTAATGCTAACACCTACAAATCTTAGCCAGTGGGTAGGTGAGGATTCAACATCCCTCCTCTGTGGCGGAACAGCTAATCTCAAATATGTCAGGGTGCGAGATTCCAGGATTTTTTAAATGAGGTGGCACAGGGGGGACCAATAACCAGGATCAGTTACACATGGCAATACATTATTTTGGAGTCTTTATGTTATGATTATGGCAGCCAAACATGTCCATGGCGCTCAAACAAAATAGTGAACCTTTCTGAGGGATTCTATTTATAAACCTGGACCTCACAGATTTGTTATGCTTGCAAATCTTTTTCTAACAGGCAACAGTCACAATAAATAGGGAGACCATAACTAATGTCCCACAATGTCTTGCTGCAATAGCTCTTTTAGGATATACTGTACATTTATCATCTTATATTCTGTGCTCAATGGTTCAACAGAAACAATTGTTGATCTTAAAGGACAATCTTCATTTGGCGAGTTTCCTCACAATGTATGTTTTACAAACTCAAAAAATGGGTGTAACATACAGTGCATCCGGAAAGTATTCATACCCCTTCACTTTTTCCACATTTTATTATGTTACAGCCTAATTCCAAAATGGATTAAATAAAAAAATGTTCTCAACATTCTACACAAAAAAAGTGAAAAAAGTTTTTTTGAATTTTTTGCAAATGTATTAAAAATAAAAAAAATGTATATCACATGTACATAAATATTCACACCCTTTGCTGTGACACTCAAAATTGAGCTCTGGTGCATCCCGTTTCCACTGATCATCCTTGAGATGTTTCTACAACTTGATTGGAGTCCACCTATGGTAAATTCAATTGATTTGACAAGATTTGGAAAGGCACACACCTGTATATAAGGTCCCACAGTTGACAGTGCATGTCAGAGCACAAACCAAGTTATGAAGTCCAAGGAATTGTCTGTAGACCTCCGAGACAGGATTGTAACGAGGCACAGGTCTGGGGAAGGGTACAAAAAAATGTCTGCAGCATTGAAGGTCCCAACGAGCACAGTGGTGTCCATCATTCGCAAATGGAAGATGTTTGGAACCACCAGGACTCTTCCTAGAGCTGGCCGCCCGGCCAAACTGAGCAATCGGGGGAGAAGGGCCTTGGTCAGGGAAGTGACCAAGAACCCGATGGTCACTCTGACAGAGCTCCAGTGTTCCTCTGTGGAGATGGGAGAACCTTCCAGAAGGACAACGATCTCTGCAGCACTCCACCAATCAGGCCTTTATGGTAGAGTGGCCAGACGGAAGCCACTCCTCAGTAAAAGGCACATGACAGCCCGCATGGAGTTTGCCAAAAGGCACCTAAAGGACTCTCAGACCATGAGAAACAAAATTCTCTGGTCTGATGAAACCAAGATTGAACTCTTTGGCCTGAATGCCAAGCGTCATGTCTGGAGGAAACCAGGCACTGCTCATCACCTGGCAAATACCGTCCCTACAGTGAAGCATGGTGGTGGCAGCATCATGCTGTGGGGGTGTTTTTCAGCGGCAGGAACTGGGAGACTAGTCAGGATCAAGGGAAAGATGAATGCAGCAATGTACAGAGAGATCCTTGATGAAAACCTGCTCCAGAGCCATCTGGACCTCAGACTTTGCGGCGAAGGTTCACCTTCCAACAGGACAACGACCCTAAGCACACAGCCAAGATAACAAAGGAGTGGCTTCGGGACAAGTCTGTGAATGTCCTTGAGCGGCCTAGGGAGAGCCCAGACTTGAACCCGACTGAACATCTTTGGAGAGATCTGAAAATGGCTGTGCACCAACGCTCCCCATCCAACCTGATGGAGCTTGAGACGATCTGCAAAGAAGAATGGGAGAAACTGCCCCAAAATAGGTGTGCCAAGCTTGTAGCATCATACTCAAGAAGACTTGAGGCTGTAATTGCTGCCAAAGGTGCTTCAACAAAGTATTTAGTAAAGGGTGTGAATACTTATGTACATGTGATATTTTATTTTTAAATTTTTAATACATTTGTAAAAAATGTAAAAAAAACTTTTTCACTTTGTCATTATGCGGTATTGTGTGTAGAATGTTGAGAATTTTTTTTTTTTACATTTTGGAATTAGGCTGTAACATAATAAAATGTGGAAAAAGTGAAGGGGTATGAATACTTTCCGGATGCACTGTATATGAAAAAGTACTGTATTATCAAGTAAATATTAGGGTTTTTGAATCATGAATATGTTGTACAGTGTAAACCCAGAATTGAAAATTGACTTAGAAAACATTGGGCATGATTTCCAGGCTATTGTACAGTGCCATGTGCCCTAATACATGAATTAGTATGAAAAGTGGCACTTCACAAGAGCCTGAAAATGTTGTTTTGTATTGAATAACATCTTGGTTCCAGTGGTGTCTGGTGATAAATAATTTGGGGGGGGGGGGGGGCAGTTTTGGGGGAGGACAAACAAATTAAAGCAGCACTTCATAGCTCAGCAAAAAAAAATTATTCTAAAAACAACACAACATACTGTAATGTTGCCTAAACACTGGCCAGTAGCGCTACTTGAACATAAATTTTGCCCTCCTCTCCTTCTGGCCTGCAAATTTCTCAATGACTTTCTGGATGAAGTCAGTCATCTCAGTCACCAGTCTCTTTTCCATTGACAGCATGGCCAATGCATTCAGCCTCTCCTGGGTCATGGTGTTTCTTAGAAACGTTTTTATTATTTTCAAGGTTGAGAAGCACCTCTCCACTTCTGCTGTGGTCATGGGTGTGGTGATGACGATCTTTAGGAGAGTGACAGTCTCTGAAAAGACTTCTTCAAGATTATTCTCCATGAACAACTGGAATAGGTCCACAGCACCACGACAGGCTTTGAACTCTTCCTTGCTGTAGATGAGACTAAGCTCTATCTTCAGCTTGCTTCCGTTGAGCATTGGGTAGGCCTTCAAGGTGTTGCTCAGTGCATCTTCAGGAAATGTCATTGTACTGTTCAAACCTTTCCCCCTGTAGTAAGGTGGCACTGACAAGGTGGTCTGTGAAGGAGAAGCATTCCCTGGTGTGTCCCAGTATGGTATCACAGACCTATAGAGAGAAGAATGAAAAAAAAAAAGTGTAGAGATGATAAAATGACATTGCCCATTTCACCTAATTGCAACAGGCAACCGTTACATTTCTAAATATGGAACAACTAAAGTAATTTTTACTGCTACTGTTACATTCTATGACGTCATAAATATTAGCTAATAAGGTCATTTGTAGAGCCATCTGCTGCTATCTGCTGGACAAAATGTGAATATGTGAATGCTGAAGATTATTGCTCAAGTCTTGTAGCGAAGAAACTTGAAGTTAAAAATATCTTGAAATTACAAATTATTACTTCTTCAGCAAAGAACTAAATATGGATTGTGATATGTTCATTCTGCAGTGTATATCCTTGAACTTTTCACTATCAAATTGCCAACTGTAACTACCCTCCTGTTTCTTCACAAGCAGTTACTAATTTCTTCAAACCCTTTTTTCCACATGGTCTTTACTTAAAACATTCAATTACTTCTACTAATAAATCACAGGTTAGTTTCACCAAGACAATATTCATTTTTAACTGTTAGGCTTTTAGCTCAAATTTTATACTAGTTCAACTATTAGCAATTACATTTCAAGTTTTTCGATTTAGTTCCCAATAAACATATTTCATCTACACAAAGTAGGTAAAAAGTTGGCAAACATCCTTCCACGGAGATGAAAATAAAATACTACACTCCAGTGTAACACGGACTGTGACTGATTTCTACAACAAACTCACTTCTGCTGCAATCCTCTCATGCTCTGCTGGATTGAGTACCCGATGCCTCTTCGTTGGCTGAGAGCCACTGCTTTGCTCAACCATGGAATGAAGACCATTTCTGCAAAGGACAAAGACAATTTATTATAATAATAAAAGAGAAAGTGAATAATAATAAATCATATTAATAACAGGAATACAGCTACTACCTGATCTTTTGTATGTCCTGTTGGAACTGCTGGATGCACCCTTTGATATGGACCAAATCTTTGTTCCTCTTCTGGAGCTTGGCATAGAGGAGGTCCACATGTGGCATGATGTGGTGAAAAAGATGCAGAAAGAACTTAAAAGTCCTGATCAGTAGCACAGTGAAGGCTCCTGCTTCTCTGACGGTACTGGGGTCAAAGTCACCTGAGTCGCATATGCTCTCAAAACAGTGAATGAGGTCCTTTCTGTTCTCAAACACGGTATTGATGGGACGGCTATGAAAGTTCCATCTGACGTTGCAGGATGTTGGCAGTTTATGTGCCAATACTTTATCAAGAACACCTGTTTGCTTGGGTGAAAGCTGGCAAATCCACTAAGGTCAGGAAAAAAAATTCTCACTTTTGATATGTGAGAGGTGACCTGTCGCATTATCAGGTTGAACTAATGTGCGTAGCAGTGGATGTAGTGGGCATTTGGGTACACATTTTGCATTTTCCTCTGAACACCTGCAGTGGCACCCCTCATCACGCTGGCTCCATCATATGCCTGGCAGATGAGCTTACTTTTCTGATCCTCTGGAAGGATGGCAGCAACACACTCTTTTAGTGCTGTAGCAATGGAATCAGCTGTAGCTGACTGCAGAGGGATGAACTCTGAAAAAATCTTTCCTGCACATTGTTTTTGTCACCAATGTAGTGCAGCACAAGCACAAGTTGGGTCTGTGTGGCAATATCCATTGTCTCATCTGCCTGGATTGATAAAAATCACTGCTCTGGACTTCTTTGATGATGTGATCCCTCACAACAGACAACATACAGTCCAGTAGCTCGTTCTGCACAGCTTTTGAAGTTCCCTTAAATACAGCCTCCATCAAGGGAGGCAACAAAATCCACCAACCCACGGAATATCCCGGGCTTATCGGAGCTCTCACTCTCATCATGGCCACGCAAAGCCAACTCAAAGGCTCCACAAAATTTCACACAGTAAATTATTTTGGACAGGATGTCAGTTTTTTGTAACCTCTTCATTGTGCCTTCTAATGCCAATCCTGTAGCCTTCATCTAGCAGTTCAGCAATGCTAAGCCTTCCAAAAAAATGTAGCCTCATACAATTGTCTAGATGGCTGTGGCTACTTTCGTGCATTTACATTTTTCAGACAGATGTTTTAGGTCTTGTACCCCCGTTGTTGTCCACAACGCTTCGGTGCCGACACTTTGAAATAGCAAACAGGGAAAGCAATAAAAGGCATTACTTTCAGCATATCCAGCTAGCCAACTCCGTTTGTTATTACAAGAGCGGGAGAAGCCCCGGGTGTAAGCTCGTCCTCGATCACTTACCTGCTGCTGTATTTGTAAATCAGGTCGGTCTGGTCCAAGCTCTTCTTTTTTTCCCTCCAGTGAACGCCTTGTGAAAGGTTGTTTTTGTAAGAAAATAACCACATTTTCCGCGTTTCCACTTGAAGTTGCCATCACCTGAAAGCACCGGTCAGCTAGCGCTAAAAGAGGAGCGGGAGTGGCAATCGTGCACCCGTAGTTATATAGTGGCGGGTGTGAACATGAAAAACAGCGAGAATTGTCCAATCACATAAGATCAAAAAACATACCAAACAATACCAATTCGCTGCCAATAAAAGTGGGAGGGTCTGGGACGCAGAGAGCTTCGCCCCGTGGAAAATATGAAGCAACCAATTAGAGAGCAGCCTCAGGTTACCTTGCCAAAAGTTGAAAGACTAACATACGTTCTCATTTAGCCGGCGACCTTCACCCAGGCAGTGTATGTACTCACACAGAAATTAACGAAATACAATTTGAAAACAATTTTTAATGAATACTGACAGGCACTGACAGACTACCAGGCGCATTGTACGTGTAAAGATATATAATTTCATAATTATTTCGCAATATCTAATTAATTTCTGTTTAAACATATTTAAGTAGACTTTCTTTTGAGGGGGCGGCGCCCCAGCGCCCCGCATTAACGGACCGCCACTGCTTGGTTCTACAAAATAAAAAACATCATCAACTTTAGTTTTGATACAAACGTTGCAGTGGGTGTGTGTTCCCTGCGCTCCATGTTCTGAGATTGATATCGATCTTGATGTAGGTTAAATTGCACGTCGCCCTAAAAAATTTATTCAAACCATGGCACTAACTTTTCCATTATGGCCATTATTCCACAAAGCTTTGAAACCTTGAATATTCATTGGACAAGAGGTCTACCATGTTTTGGCAAAGTTTTGCACTTCTAAGTCAAAGGGCTGATAAACTAAGGGCTTTTTGAAAGTGTTTGCAAATAGCTGATGTTCCAAAACACAAGTCTTTGCATTTCTGTCTCGCCATGCTCGTCATACACAAGGTGTAACTAAAGTAATCTAGCAACTCATCTTATCCATCCAAATGGTATCTCATTGGCTACAGAACTTTTTGGATTCACCCTAAGTTACTAATGGTAATTGTGTCACCAACCAAAGTACAGTATTGATCTCACCCTTCCCGTAGTATACAATAAATTTCAAACTTTTTATCATGGGAATGTTTGATACCCTTGTCAAACTAGTTATCTAGTCGAATATTAGCCTACTGAAGACAGGGCTACGAGGTTAAGTTAGCTAAACTGGTAACAACAATTGTTACCATTCTTACTGTTAATACTGCCCCTTCTTAAAATTATATCTTTTCCACTTTCCAAAATGTTTTCTGTTTTAATACGGTTTATTCAGTGTTGAACTCAAGTTGAGAAACACTGAATTAAATGGAGAATTTGTGAAATTACTTGTTAGTAACCAAGTAATTTAAAACAAGTAAAGGTAACACGGGAAAGGTTAAATAAAAGCAACAGACTAATTTAAAACAGTAAAGGTAACAATCACCAAGCCAACTAACTAACTACATATATTACCCATCATGGCATAGGAGCTTTTGAAGCAGTTATACTAAATCACTCACTACTGTTACCTGGAGTTCACCCATGCATATTATTGCAGCAGAACAACTCTCCAGTCCACATAAAAAAAAAAAAAATGAAGATGTATATAATTGAGTGTGTACATACCATGAACAGTGCCGTAGTGTTAAATTGCAGAAGAAGTCTCAAGTCCTGTCTAAATTGATTCTGCATCGGAATGCAAGCAACACTCTGATCCAATGACGTTGAGCATTTGTCAGGCCCAAGCCCCATACCCCAGACTCCATGCCCCCTGCCCCCCTTTAGACACGCCTCTGCCGAGACTAGCCTTACTCAAGGAAGATATACCTGGCGCCACAATCAAGTACTAAAATGCTTGGCTGCAGCGATAGAGCACAGGCATTCAATAATTAATGCCCTGCCCATTGGAGCAGAGGGTAGCACGAGCCACATTTGCTTTGTCGGGGAGGAAGTTCTGGGAAGGAAGATTTATAGACAAAACAAATCTCAGGGCAGCTGAGGCTAGCTGGTAATTGAAATGTGCTAGCAGATGCCGACCAACAACTGAGAGTAACATTAGAGATTGCAACAACCAACTTAAGACCAGATTTATTACTCTGGTCCAACACAGCAAATTGTGTATTTTGTAGAGCTAACAGTCCCGTGGGAAGAAGTAATAGACCAGGCATACGAAAGAAAGAAACTCCGCTACAGCAAATTTGCAGCTGCAGCAGAACAGGGAAGCTGGAAAACAAAGATGTCTTGTAGAAGTTGGATTCTGTGGATTTGTGGCAATATCGACAACCAAACTACTTAAGGAGTTGGGGATCTGCAGCAAAGAATTGCGCCAGACCATAAAATCTTTGTGAGATGTAGCAGAAAGAAGGTGCCAGTGGCTGTAAAGGAAGAATCCAATATGGGCACTAAAGTAAAGAACTATGTTAAAAAGCAAAAGAAAGTGGTTTCATCTGAGGACAAAGGTATAAAATATTAGCGATTCCTGCAGAGCGTCATATACCAAGCATGCAGAAATAGAGTAGGAAAAGATTATCTTCTTCTCGGGTGACGGTAAGTATCCCTGCAGAGCTGCCAACTTGAAAACCCCAATGACATATCTGCTCTCAAATCAAATCCAATCTGGCATAATGGCATAATGATAGCATCGTATCCTTTGCATTTTTAAATGCTTAATGACATTTACCCTTCACTCCCAAGTTTTGAAATATGTCTGAGAGAAACGGCATTCAAATGTAGTATAAATGGGGTATTGTGTGTAGATTGATGAGAACATTTATGAGAAGATTGACAAGAAAAACATGTATGTTATCCATATTAGAATAAGGATGTAACGTAACAAAATGTGGAAAATATGAAGGGGTCTGAATATTTTCTGAATGTACTGAATTGTATTAAATGTATTCCTCAAAGATAGTTTGGCAAGTCAAATCGCATACTACAACTTTTTTCTTTTAGTAGGTACTTCAGCTGCACTTGCAAAGTATGTACTATGTATGGGACATACTAAATCTTTCGTTGGCTTACTATATAGTGTAGTAGTACGGTTATTGAGACGCAGCGAATGTCACGATAGTTATGTCGCTATGAACCCCGTCTACATTTTGGGGTGGGTACCTGTTTGCAGTGGAAACGCAACACAGATCTAGTGTAACCGTTCTGATATCTAGCGACCCATCCCGACCTGACCCGTTATCGACTGTTCGGTGGAAATGAGCCATATTTGCATAAGGACTCTGTAACAAGTGCCACCAATAGCAGTAATAACAGCAACCAAACACTGAATCAGTCTTTCACAGTGCAGTGGAGGAATTTTATCACTCTCCCACATAGAACTGCTTTTGCTGAGAGATGTTTTTAGCAAATCTAAATTAATTCCTAAATGAAATAAATATAAATTTGTATGTGTAAATATATAAAAAGGTATTTTTGTACTTCAGTCTAAAATACCTATGAAGAATAAGAAGAAGTACACTTAAGTTTACATACATTTTGTGTTTTAGGGCACTCCTTGGTGTGGACATTACATCTGAGGTGAAGAATGCCAGAATTAAAGTTCCATCACTGAAGCTCCGAATTGAGGACTGATTATTTTTTGTGTGCTTCAATAATTTTGATTGCAATTTCATTTTAGAGGGGCACCATTATTTAAAGATGTGTATATAGAATATATATTTTATTTTTTATATCACAGGGTTTTTGTACTCAGATGGTTATTACAATTAATATGGTTTAACAAAAACGGCTAGGACAGTTTGAACTTACACATACAGTGTACCCCAATGCTCCTTTATTAATTGTACTTTACCTGTATTTTTACTGGAATATAACTGCAGTATGTTGTTGTGTGTGTGATCAAAATGCTTACTTGGTGAACAAATTCACACCCCTAGTGAGTAATAATGTTTTTCATCTGGCTTTTGTCACCCCTCAAGCAATTTGACTTTTTAGGAGCTCTTCCACCACCCACGTAACTTCACAGATATTTCATAATCAGAGCAATATTGATAAAATTCGTAATACAGTACAGGGTGAACAACTACACATGTTAAATTTGACTACATTGAATAAATTCTAAAGAATTTAAAAACATGCGTCTTTGATTTGTATATTTTATATTACCTGTATCAAGGGCAATGACTGCTATAAGCAAAATGTTTGATTATTTAATGCATTTATTTAAAGGAGTATTATATACAAGTTTCTTTGCTATGACTTTTGATAAGTAAAAACTGTTAATAGTAATAATACTAATAATGTGCATTTAAGCATTGCATTTGAGGGCGCCTTTCAAGACACTCAAGGTCACCTTACAATATATATTACAATTACAATATACTATATATATATATGCGGTTTCCGGCCTGGTCGTGGAACAACGGACCAGCTTTTTACCCTCGCGAGGATCTTTGAGGGGGCCTGGGAGTATGCCAATCCGGTCTACACGTGTTTTGTGGATTTGGAGAAGGCGTATGATCGGGTTCCCCGGGAGATACTGTGGGAGGTGCTGCGAGAGTATGGGGTGAGGGGGTCTCTACTCAGAGCCATCCAATCTCTGTACTCCCAAAGCGAGAGCTGTGTCCGGGTCTGCGGCAGTAAGTCGGACTCGTTTCCGGTGAGGGTAGGCCTCCTCCAAGGCTGCGCTTTGTCACCTATCCTGTTTGTGGTATTCATGGACAGGATCTCACGGCGTAGCCGCGGGGGAGGGGGCTGCGGGTTGGTGGGCAGAGGATTGCATCACTGCTTTTTGCAGATGATGTGGTCCTGATGGCATCATCAGTCTGCAACCTGCAGCACTCATTGGATCGGTTCGCAGCCGAGTGTGAAGCGGCTGGGATGAGGATCAGCACCTCCAAATCTGAGGCCATGGTTCTCAGCAGGAAACCGATGGATTGTCTAGTCCAGGTAGGGAATGAGTCTTTACCCCAAGTGAAGGAGTTCAAGTATCTTGGGGTCTTGTTCTCGAGTGAGGGTAAAATGGAACGAGAGATGGGCCGGAGAATTGGAGCAGCGGGTGCGGTGTTGCAGTCGCTCTATCGCACCGTTGTGACGAAGAGAGAGCTGAGCCAGAAGGCAAAGCTCTCAATCTACCGGTCTATCTTCGTTCCTACTCTCACCTATGGTCATGAAGGGTGGGTCATGACCGAAAGAACGAGATTGCGGATACAAGCGGCGGAAATGAGTTTCCTCCGGAGGGTAGCTGGCATCTCCCTTAGGGATAGGGTGAGAAGTTCAGCCATTCGTGAGGGACTCGGAGTAGAGTCGCTGCTTCTTTGCGTAGAAAGGAGCCAGTTGAGGTGGTTCGGGCATCTAGTAAGGATGCCACCTGGCCGCCTCCCTAGGGAGGTGTTCCAGGCACGTCCAGCTGGGCGGAGGCCGCGGGGCAGACCTAGGACCAGGTGGAGGGATTAAATCTCCACACTGGCCTGGGAACGCCTTGGAATCCCCCAGTCAGAGCTGGTTAATGTGGCCCGCGAAAGGGAAGTTTGGGATGCCCTGCTTGAACTGCTACCTCCGCGACCCGACCCCGGACCAAGCGGATGACGATGATGATGATGATATACTATATAAATGAAAATTAAATATAAAATAAAAGTAATTCAGCAACATAGTAACAATGCAAAAGGGGGTGTAGGGTAGGAAACAACCATGGAAACCACAATGGCACATTACTGAAAACACTGATAAACAAAGGGAGACAGCCGGGCACAGTACAAGGGAGCAATTACAGTGAGTAAGCCAATTTGAATAAATTAGTTTCTGGTTGAGACTTGAAGGATAATAAAGTGTCAGACTGTCGGACAAGTGAGTGGAGGCAGTTCCAAAGCCTGGGTGCAGAACAGCTGAAAGCCATAGCACCCATGGTGCTGAGGGGGGGGGGGGTGGTCAGAGGGCCAGACGATGAGGGGCGCAGAGAACGAGAGGGGGTATAGTCCTGAAGGAGGTAAGATATACTGTATATGTGGGGGCCATATTATGGAGGGCTTTGAAGGTGAGCAGGAGAGTTTTGAATTGTATGCGGTATTGAACAGGGAGCCAGTGTAGTTCCCTGTACTATGAATGCATAGCAGGATAGGGGAACACTGTTAGGAAACGCTAGCTGGCTTATCCATAATACAGACTCTTCTTATAGATCTTAATTTGTGAAAACAAACAAAACACAAAACAAGTGAACTGGCCAACGTTTACCTTAAACTACAGTTAGGCCCAAAAATATTTGGACAGTGACACAAGTTTTGTTATTTTAGCTGTTTACGAAAACATATTCAGGATACAATTATATAATCAATATGGGCTTAAAGTGCAGACTCTCAGCTGTAATTTGAGAGTATTCACATCCAAATTGGAGCAAGGGTTTAGGAATTACAGCTCTTTAATACGTAGCCGCCTCTTTTCAAGGGACCAAAAGTAATTGGACAATTGACTCAGAAGGCTGCAAAAAAAAAATAACAACGCTGCATGGGCTCTTCCCTCATTAACCTGTCATCAATTAAGCAGTTAAAAGGTCTGGAGTTGATTCCAGGTGTGGCGTTTGCATTTGGAAGCTGTTGCTGTGAACACACAACATGCGGTCAAAGGAGCTCTCAATGGAGGTGAAACAGACCATCCTGAGGCTGAAAAAAAGAAGAAATCCATCAGAGAGATAGCAGAAATGTTAGGAGTGGCCAAATCAACAGTTTGGTACATTCTGAGAAAAAAAGAGTGCACTGGTGAGCTTGGGAACTCAAAAAGGCCTGGACGTCCACGGAAGACAACAGTGGTGGATGATCGCAGAATCCTTTCCATGGTGAAGAAAAACCCCTTCACAACATCCACTCAAGTGAAGAACACTCTCCAGGAAGTAGGTGTATCAGTATCTAAGTCTACCATAAAGAGAAGACTTCATAAGAGTAAATACAAAGGATTCACCACAAGGTGCAAACCATTAATCAGCCTCAAAAATAGAAAGGCCAGAATTGACTTTGCCAAAAAACACCTGAAGAAGCCAACCCAGTTCTGGAACAGCATTCTTTGGACAGATGAGACTAAGATCAACCTGTACCAGAATGATGGGAAGAAGAAAGTTTGGAGGAGAATTGGAACAGCTCATGATCCAAAGCACACCACATCTTCTGTAAAACATGGTGGAGGCAGTGTGATGGCATGGGCATGCATGGCTTCCAATGGCACTGGGTCACTTGTGTTTATTGATGATGTGACAAAAGACAGAAGCAGCCGGATGAATTCTGAAGTGTATAGGGATATACTTTTTGCTCAGATTCAGCCAAATGCAGCAAAGTTGATTGGACGGCGCTTCACAGTACAGATGGACAATGACCCAAAACATACTGCAAAAGCAACCCAGGAGTTTTTTAAAGCAAAGAAGTGGAATATTCTGCAATGGCCGAGTCAATCACCAGATCTCAACCCAATCGAGCATGCATTTCACTTGCTCAAGACAAAACTTAAGGCAGAAAGACCCACAAACAAGCAACAACTGAAGACCGCTGCAGTAAAGGCCTGGCAAAGCATCACAAAGGAGGAAACCCAGCGTTTGGTGATGTCCATGGGTTCCAGACTTCAGGCAGTCATTGCCTGCAAAGGATTCTCAACAAAATATTGAATAGTAACATTTTACTTGGGGCTATGTTTATTTGTCCAATTACTTTTGAGCCCCTGAAATGAGGAGCGTTTGTATAAAAATAGCTACAATTCCTACATGTTTAATCATATATTTTTGTTCAACCCCTTGAATTAAACCTTAAAGTCTGCACTTCAATTCCGTTGTAGTTGTTTCATTTCAAATCCAATGTGGTGGCATGCAGAGCCCAAATCATGAAGATTGTGTCACTGTCCAAATATTTTTGGGCCTAACTGTAAATTAGAAACCTAGCAATATACACAATACAGCTAAAACACAAGTGCTAGCTAACCCCGTGTAGCCTTTACGTTTCATTCACATTAGCCCCTTAGCCCTGTTACACAACGAAAACATTTGATTTGAGAGTAGGCCACTTACAAGTAAATCCAAGGAGGCAGGGTTTTCTATCCCCATTCATTTCAATAGGGGCAAACACCGATAAAAAATATAACACGTGAACCAATCACTTAGCTACATGCTAGTGCACTGCACACCATAACCCAAGACCTGTTAGCACAGGAATGAAATTGATAGGGTCAAAACTGCGGGCGTAGTTAGGGCGCCAAAAATCTGCCTAGTAAGAAGACAAATATGACTTTCCGATAACAAGATCTGTGCGTCATCACTGACGCATCACATAAACAATTGTGTTTTCCCAAATCCTTGCTCTCTCTCTTTCACTCACACAAGCGCACACTCTCGATTCTCAAAAGCCAGAGGGGGCCTGTGATTGGATGACCCACAGCATGATCAGCGTATGATCTGCGAGTGCTAGTGCTGTTGTGTCAGATCTGGGATTTGTAACAGACTAGTTGAGTGCCGTCTGGTAATCAGAGTGGAGTAGCGATATACTGAGCAAGGGAGAGAGCGGCAAACCCTGCTGTGTGGGAGACTAACCTGTTTTATTTATTATGCTAATAGTTAAGACCTCTCGACTAATACAAGACAGTTGGCAACTTTAGTAAAACTGTAAAAAAAAAGTGTGAGGAGCATCGAGCAAGCAAAACAGAAAGTCACATCGATTGCGTGGCCCCCCCTAGCGTTGCTGTCTTTGTGAAGTACATTTTTGGAAGCAGTCTTCCATCCGATTCAGTGCGTGCCTTTTCATGGTATTGCAATAGAAACTTCACCATGTCCTTCTCCCCATTCACCATTCCCTTATTAAGGTTTTAAATGACATCCGTCTAAACACTGACTCGGCAAGATTTACATTTTGGTGTTATAGGAACTTAGCGCTGCTTTTGATACTGGTGACCATAAATTACTTCTAGAAAGATTGGAAAAGTGGGTTGAACTATCCGGAATGGTCTTAAACTGGTTTCAGTCGTATCTAGAAAACAGGAACTAGTTTTTGTTCATTGGCAACTACGTATCTGTGCTCACTAACATGAAATGCAGAGTCCTCCAGGGGTCAATTTTGAGGCCTTCTTTATTCAACCTTTACATGCTCCTGCTTGGTCAAATTATGCGTGATAACAATATCGCCTACAACAGTTATGCAGACGACACTCAAGTATACACAGCTTTTTCATCAAATGACCACAGGGCTGTAGAATCACTGTTACCCCCTTTCCACCAACACGAATAGAGCCAGTTCCGTGCTGTGCTAGAGCCAGTTTGCCCTCGACTCAATTTGCGAGCCTTAGAAGAACCGTTTGCCTTTCTACGGGCTAGAGAACCACATCATTACGTCAGTATATACGTCAGCATACGTCACTGCTTTCACAGCAATGCAAGGCTCAACTGCAGCAATGACAGACTAGCCATTAGCTAGCTACTCTAGTCAACTGAAATCGTTTTTTCAACTTCCAGTGCCTCTTCCCCTTATTTATTTATTCAAAGATGTGCCTGGAATGCTCCTTTTTCAAAGCGACGCCCCCTTGCACTTTTTCATTTTTGGCAGAGCATGTCATGTAGCCTATCTGGAGTGGAAAATAGTTGAACTTTTACCAAAGTGCAGCACTCATCAATGTCACTTCTTTGTCAGCCGGCCAATCAAAATCGATTAAAGGCGGGACTAAAAGTGGTGCTTGGTCTTCGACCAGCATAGAGTTGGAGCCAGCTTGCAACCCGTTTTTCTGGCCGAAAGCCGGCTCCTTGGCGATGGAAAAGCAAAGAATGGGTTCAAGATTTGGTTCTGGCTTCGATCTAGCCCTGGAACTTGCTTGGTTGAAAAGGGGTATCAGTCAGTGCATTGAGCAAGTCAATGACTGGATGTGCCAGAACTTCAGGTTTCAAGATAGAGTTCTGAGATTTTACTTACAGTGCATCCGGAAAGTATTCATACCCCTTCACTTTTTCCACATTTTATTATGTTACAGCCTAATTCCAAAATGGATTAAATAAAAAAAAATTCTCAACATTCTACATACAATATCGCATAATGACAAAGTGAAAAAAGTATTTTAAATTTTTTTGCAAATGTATAAAAAAATAAAAAATAATTATATCACATGTACATAAGTATTCACACCCTTTGCTGTGACGCTTAATTTTGAGCTCAAGTGCATCCCGTTTCCACTGATCATCCTTGAGATGTTTCTACAACTTCATTGGAGTCCACCTGTGGTAAATTCAATTGATTGGACATGATTTGGAAAGGCACACACCTGTTTATATAAGGTCCCACAGTTGACAGTGCATGTCAGAGCACAAACCAAGTTATGAAGTCCAAGGAATTGTCTGTAGACCTCCGAGACAGGATTGTATCGAGGCACAGATCTGGGGAAGGGTACAAAAAATTTCTGCAGCATTGAAGGTCCCAACGAGCACAGTGGTCTCCATCATTCGCAAATGGAAGAAGTTTGGAACCACCAGGACTCTTCCTAGAGCTGGCCGCCCGGCCAAACTGAGCAATCGGGGGAGAAGGGCCTTGGTCAGGGAGGTGACCAAGAACCCGATGGTCACTCTGACAGAGCTCCAGTGTTCCTCTGTGGAGATGGGAGAACCTTCCAGAAGGACAACCATCTCTGCAGCACTCCGCCAATCAGGCCTTTATGGTAGAGTGGCCAGACGGAAGCCACTCCTCAGTAAAAGGCACATGACAGCCCGCATGGAGTCTGCCATAAGGCACCTAAAGAACTCTCAGACCATGAGAAACAAAATTCTCTAGTCTGATGAAACCAAGATTGAACTCTTTGGCCTGAATGCCAAGCGTCATGTCTGGAGGAAACCAGGCACTGCTCATCACCTGGCCAATACCATCCCTACAGTGAAGCAATTATTGAGTAAAGGGTGTGAATACTTATGTACATGTGAAATTTAATTAATTTATTTTTAATACATTTGCAAAAAATTCTAAAAAACTTTTTTCACTTTGTCATTATGCGGTATTGTGTGTAGAATGTTAAGAATATTTTTTTATTTAATCCATTTTGGAATTAGGCTGTAACATAATAAAATGTGGAAAAAGTGGAGGGGTATGAATACTTTCCGGATGCACTAGTTCATGGCATCAGTCTTAGAATTTGTATATATTTTTTGAACGCGGATTGTTTATTAACCAGTGAGATATGACAAAGTAAATGTACATTAGTGTTTACAGTAATACATTTTGATGTGCTCAGGGCAAATTTTTGGAGATATCGAGATATTTTGAACGGTTTATGTTGAATCCGAAGATTATATCCTGAAATATTGGTATGATTTACATGTATGGTTTTTGACATGTGCACCCTCAGTCATTTTAAATCAAATCCACAGTATTGTGTAAATTTGACAGGGCTCGAAATTAGCTTTAGCAATGGTAGCAAAATCTTTCTGGCCTACCACTTTTTTCACTGCAAAGTACAGTTTAGGGTCCATTAAATGTGTTTTTTCAACTTCCAACGCCTAGTCTTCACCAATATGTAAAGATGCAACTGGCATACTCCTTTTTCAAAGTGGCGCGCCTCGCATCTTTTTGAAAATGGTTTAACATTTCCCAAAGCACAGCCCTCATTAATTTCATTTTTTTTCAGCTGGGAAAAAAATCAATTATAGGCGGGACTACTAAATTTAAATACACAAACTGCTCCAATGAAGAAAAATGTACTTGGCGATCTCAGATTTCTTTGTGTCTCACCATAACTCAAATCCACTTTCTATTTGAGTGTGTGTCTGTGTGTATGTGCGTGTGTGTAAATTACTCTACTGGAATAAGCTTATTTAACCGTATGTATGCTTAGTGAACATTCTACAAAAATTTTACCTGTGTAAAGAGCATGTAGGTCAAATAAAAAATGAAGGTCAATGTGTGTTTATGCCCTTCTGTGTGTGTATATTCATAATCAATCACAATGGTGACAAATGAATGCTGGTAACCCGAGTGCAGGATTGGTGAGCCCAGAAACTGCATAGGGCCCATTTTACCCAAACCTCCGTTGACTTAGGGTTGGAAATTTGTATAGGAACACAAAGATTTTTTGTTGTCTGAGGTCCCAGAATCCTTTTTAAAGAGTGACAATTTGGCTGATAGGAGGTGAAAAAGAACCAGGCACACAATCAGTCACCACAGAGAGATGACTCGTTTGGGAAGATTAATTTACTGGAACAAGGCCGAACGCACATGATAACTAATATCATACTTTCCAATTATGTAAGTGTTATAAGGCAAACTTATAATGCTAAGAAACAAAAAATCTACTTTTTTTATTGTATTCTCTTGGCATTTGCTGATGGGTCTATGCATTATTTATTTTCTACACATTAGCTTAGCAAACATTGAGTTAATTTACTAGAACTTTAGAAAAATACATTCTGAAACACTTGTAAAATGTATTAGAAATACTTGAAAATACTGCTTTGTTGTTTAAATTGCTGGGTCAAATTAACCCCATGGATATTTTTTTTTTTCATTTTAAGACAACCAGCAGGGATAAATGACAACATTTTGTTTCATAGTCAGGAATTCATTATCCCGGTTTTTTCTAATGTTAGGGAGAATTATTCCGAGGTGGAAAAGGAGGCAAAAAGAAGTAGGCAAGCAGCCTCTACTTCCCCTACCACCAGCACTGCAGCGCTGAAGCCCTTTCTTGACTCCCCAGATGGGGATAGTCATAGCCCTACACCCCACAGCAGCCCTGAACCTTCCTACGGTGGCAGACGTGGAGGTCGAGGTCGACGCGGACGAGGGCGTGGAAGGGGTGCAAAACGAAAGGCCCCCGTGCCAGTCAGTGTGGCAGAGGAAAGGTGGAGGAATGTCACTGAGCCTGACACAGAGCCTACAGTCCCCAGTTTCCGTCCAGCTAGGGAACCAGGACCCCAGCTGGACTCAATGGCTGATTACACCCCGCTGGAACTCTTTCAGCTGTATTTCAGTAAGCCAGTAATGGAAACTCTCTGCAGGAACACCAACGCCAACGCAGAGATGCGGCATGCCGAGGGGAGCAAATTCCGCTGGGTCCCTGTCACGGTGAATGAGCTGTACCGTTACCTGTCGGTCGTCCTCTTCATGGGCCTCTTGAAGGGCGTGCCGGTGTACTGGAGCACCAGCTGGCTCTACAGCTTCCCCTTCCCTCGCTCCGTCAGGCCAGGAAACAGGTTTGAGGCCATCACCTGGAACCTGCACATTAGCGACCCTGCTGAAGACGTGGAGACCGACAGGAAGAAGGGTACGGTGGGCTATGACCGTCTCTTCCGTCTGAAGCCGCTCATGCTCCAGCTGCTCCTGGCATGTCAGGCTTTCTATCACCCCTACCAGAACCTCTCCATCGACGAGCGCATGGTGGCCACAAAGGCCCACATTGGCCTGAAGCAGTATATTAAGGGGAAGCCAACCAATGGGGCTTCAAGCTTTTTGTGCTGGCTGACTCCCGGAATGGCTACACCTGCGATTTCATGGTCTACCAAGGGAATGATAACCTGGCCTCTGGAAAAGGTCCTTCGATGCCGTCATGAACCTCCTGAAGATGGCACATCTTGGCACTGGCTACCACCTCTATGTAGATAACTTCTACACCAGTGTACCCCTCTTAAGGAGACTGCATGAGCTGCACTACTGGGCATGTGGCACCATACGGGAGAACCGCCTGGGGTTCCCTCACAGTAAGGTGAACGCCATGCCAAAGGGAGCCGACCGCAGAGCAATCCGGTGGATAAGAGAGGGGCCACTACTGTTTGTGAAGTGGAAGGACACCAGAGAGGTCACCATGTGTTCGACACTTCATAAGGTCTTCACGAACCAGAGTGTCCTGCGAAGAGTTCGCAACCATGATGGCACGTGGACCACCCGTCGTGTTCCCATCCCCTATCCAGTAAAGGCCTACAAGGACCACATGGGTGGGGTGGACCTCTCTGACGCCCTCATTAAATACTACAGCGTCTCCAGGAAGACGTTGAAGTGGTACAAGAAGCTGTTCCTCCACTTTGTTGACATCGCTGTTGTCAACAGCTTCCTCCTGTATAAAGAGAGGGCCGTGGCAGGAGAAACCTCTTACTCAGAGGCTGTACCGGGAGATGCTGTGTGGGCAGCTGGCGGACTGTGGTGTCCAGGACGCTGCATCAGCAGTACCAGCGCCAGTACCAGCAGCCGTACCAGTATCAGTGCCAGTAACACCAGCACCACTTGTGGCAAGAGCTGGAGAGGTGGAAGAGGATGAGGAGGTACAGTGTGGGCCTGTCACTGTTACAGAAGTTGCTGATGTGGACAGGTCAGGATACGCTAGACAGGGAAGGAAGTACTGCAGGCAGTGCATGACCTTCAAGACCATCTGGGCGTGTCAGAAGTGCCTCGTACCACTTTGTTTGGTGCCTGACAGGAACTGTTTTAAAGTGTAGTACGATGAGAGGAAGAGGAGAGGAGAGAGATAGAGAGGAGACCAGGAACTGTTTTTATATAGTTGTTTTTTGTTCCACGTTCATTGTTCATTGTTCATGTTAGGAACTGTTAACTATTTTTGTAAATAGTTTTTGCCTCCTAAAATCCAACCCCTCGTCCATGTCGTAGGAGGTGGAAACAGCCTAATTACAGAATTTCAACCAAACTGTAGTGTAGGTAGTGGATATGAAATAGCTAGTAACAATAGGTTTTGCATTGTTTGCTTTGAACTGTAGTTATGCTGGCTAACGGGGCACTGGTAAATTATATGTGTATTACAAATGATAGGGTTTTGGACACTTCAGAACTAAAACATTTAAAAATCAATGATCAACCTTAATGTTTGAAGGTTTCATCATCAGTAATTGATTTTCCTCTATTTTTTCTAACAGATAAAACCAGCAGCAGCCGTGGCTCATCACCCAACACTATCACTGCAGGTTTGAACACAGGGTCCCCTAACAGCAGCGCCTATCCGAGGCCAGATACAAAACATTTCTAAATTTCAAACAAGCTGTAAAATTATAGATAGTAGATAAAGACTATTATTGCTGACAGGGCTTTCTTTGGTAAAGAGGATTGGAGTAGGTGTATTACAAATTGCAGGCCCATGGATAGGTATTTGGGTACTTGGGTACCATTCATAATCAAAGTATGCAAATGGATGCATTTTCAACATTATATTGAAATAAGTCATTTATGACAAATAATTGTGCTACAATAAGTTATTTGAGTGAAACAGAAGAATTTGGAGAAAGTAAGATTTTGATAGATTTGGGCACTTTGGGTCCCTTTTTGGATATTTCAAGGGACACCTATACCATTCTTTAGAAGAAAGCTCATAAAATGAGATAGCATTTAGATATCAGGTCCATTTTATTTGTGCAGGTAGACATCAAGATGTAGCATCACATGAGAGTGTATCAGTAATCAGTAAACACATTATGCACACTTTATGTGGCTTTGTAACTACAATAATTATAGGCGTTTTTGTATTTTTTTTGTTCTTTGTGTGCCATTTGTGTAACCAAAGTTTGACAACTCAATCTTGAATAAATTCAACTCAGAAACAAAATGGTACAAGTGTCCTGTCCATTTGAAGCCATCAACCATGTTTGTAGAATGTATACACTTTGAGATAAAGGGCTATAGTAAAAACTGTGTAAATAGGCGAGATTTTGCTTAAAAACCCCTGCTGGTGCAACAGGTTAATGGACCGGTCACCATATGTCTGCTTAAATGTATTGATCAAATAAACTAATGATTGTAGCACTGAAGATGGACGTAATTAATTTAGTTATTTAGTTTAGTTAATTATTGGTTAAGTATGTGGTCAAATCCGTGTTCATTTTTTCATCTAAAATCGCTCTAAATAACTTAATGGAAAACAAATAATTTCACTTTTTATTATAATAATGTTGATGGTATGTATTCCAGTGTTAAATGCTATTAGTGCAAGCAAATCAACGAGGGTAGGCCTAAATGTCTGTCTAGTATCTAAGAGAACTACGCTTTGGTGTTGCCACCCCTTCTGATCTTCATGCCACCCCATTAGTACTTTTCTAGATCCGCCACTGATCCACAACTAGGTGGGCGGTATGGCTGTTTTCATACCCCACCAGGTAATCTTCAAAATATACCGCGGTATGGGTAGAATGGCGGTGTTAAAAAAAAAAGGAAAAATCACCCGGAGACTGGCAGTGAGGCACTGGAAGTCTCATAATGCGATGCGTCAGTGACGCACACATCTTATCGCAAAGTCATATTCTTCTTCTTATTATTATTATTAGCCCTGTTTTTTGCGCCTTGACTATGCCTGCAGTTTTGACCCTATCGATTCCACTCCAGTGTCTAAAGGTCTTGGTTAATGCCGTCCAGTGCGCGTCTATACAGCTCGGTGATCGGTTGACGTGTTATATTTTTTATTATTATTTTTAATCGCTTTTTGGTCCCATTGAAATAACTGGGGAGAGAAATGACTGGGGAGAGAGTTTTCACGGGCATATACCGCCATCTATCGTTGATGTTATGTATTTGCATGTTGTTAAGTTTCTATAGTGAATGTCTTGGCTATTACACCGAACACCAGTTGTTAACTGCATCAATGACTCCGTCTTGTTATTTGACATGTAAACATGGTGTCAGTAGTGGGATCGCTAACTCATAAATACTCAAAACTCACAAAAACACCGCGCCAACAGTTCAGGACATCTGCATGAACACGCCTGTGACTATGTAACAGCGGCACCTTATCACTAATTATTCCATAGTGAGTTAGCTCTTTTCTTTTCCGGAGTCGCCCAGGTTGAGAGGCGCCGGGCAGGTGTGGGGATTCTCACAAGTCCCCGGCTGGGCGCTGCAGTGCTGGAGTTTTCTCCGGAGAATGAGAGGGTTGCCTATTTGTGACTGCGAGTCGCTGGGGGGGAAGGCTCTGACTGTTGTTTGTGCTTATGCACCAAATGGCAGTTCGGAGTGTCCAGCCTTCTTGGAGTCGCTGGGTGAGGTCCTGGAAAGGGTACCATCTAGTGATTCTATTGTTTTGCTCGGGGACTTCAACGCTCACGTGGGTGACGATGGAGAAACCTGGAGAGGGGTGATTGGGAGAAATGGCCTGCCCGATCTGAACCAGAGTGGTGCTTTGTTGTTGGACTTCTGTGCTAGTCATGGATTGTCCATAACATGTTCGAGCATACGGAGGTTCATAAGTGTACCAGGTACCAGAACACCCTAGGCCGCAGATCAATGATCAACTTTGTGGTCGTATCGTCAGACCTGCGGCCGTATGTCTTGGACACTTGGGTAAAGAGAGGAGCTGAGCTGTCAAGTGATCACCTCCTGATGGTGAGTTGGATCAGATGGCGGGGGAGGCCGCCGGACAGACCCAGTAAACCCAAACGTGTAGTGAGCGTGAATTGGGAACGTCTGGCTGAGGCCCCTGTCCGTGAGGTCTTCAACTCCAAACTCCGGAAGAACTTCTCATGCATCCCGGGGGAGGTTGGGAAGATTACTTCCGAGTGGACCAAAAAACGGAAGTTCAAAACCTCCATTGTGGAAGTGGCTGCCATGAGTTGTGGTCAGAAGGTCGTCGGTGCCTGTCGTGGCGGCAACCAAAGAACCCGCTGGTGAACACCAGCGGTGAAGGAAGCCGTCAGACTGAAGGAGGCCTTTCGGGCTTGGTTGGCCCAGGGGTCTCCTGAAGCAGCAGACGGGTACCGGGAGGCCCGAAGGGCTGCAGCTTTGGTAGTCAAAGAAGCACAAACCCGGGTGTGGGAGGAGTTTGAGGAGGCTATGGAGAGGGACTTTCGGTTGGCCTCAAGGAAGTTCTGGCAAAACGTTAGACGGCTCAGAAAGGGAAAGCAGGGATTAGCCCAGGCTCTGTTGAGCAGGGGAGGATAACTGCTGACCCGAACTGGGGATATTGTCGGGCGGTGGAAGGAGCACTTTGAGGAACTCCTTAACCCCGCCAACACGTCCTCTGTGGAGGGGGCAAAATTCAAAGACTCGGGGGAAGTCTCAGCCATATCCCTGGCAGAGGTCACTGAGGTAGTTGGCAAGCTCCTCAGTGGTAGGGCGCCGGGTGTGGATGAGATTCGCCCCGAGATGCTGAAGGCTCTGGACATTGTTGGGCTGTCTTGGTTTACACGCCTCTTCGGTGTCGCGTGGTTGTTGGGGACAGTACCATTGGAATGGCAGACCGGGGAGGTGGTTCCCATTTTTAAAAAGGGGACCGGAGGGTGTGCTCCAATTATCGAGGTATCACACTTCTCAGCCTACCTGGGAAAGCTTATACCAGGGTGCTGGAAAGAAGGCTCCGACCGATTGTCGAACCTCAGATCCAGGAGGAACAATGCAGTTTCCGTCCTGGTCTTGGAACAGTGGACCAACTCTTTACCCTAGCTGGGCTGTTGGGGGGGTCATGGGAATTTGCCCATCCAGTCTACATGTATTTTGTGGACTTGGAGAAGGCCTACGACCGTGTCCCCAGGTGAGTCCTATGGGGGGTACTGCGGGAGTATGGGGTACTGGGGCCGTTGCTATGAGCCATTCGGTCTATATAACCGGAGTGAGAGTTGTGTCCGTATACTCGGCACAAAGTCAAATACGTTTTCAGTGGGTGTTGGATTCCGCCTGGGCTGCCCCTAGTCACCGGTTCTGTTTGTGATTTTCATGGATAGAATCTCAAGGCGTAGCCGGAAGGAGGAGTGTGTCCAATTTGGGGACCTCAGAATTGCTTCTCTGCTCTTTGCAGATGCGGGATCTTGTTCATGAGTGAGGGAAAAATGGAGCGTGAGATTGACAGGCGGATTGGTGCAGCATCAGCAGTGATGCGGGCGTTGTACCAGAGCGTCGTGGTGAAGAAGGAGCTGAGCCGAAAGGCGAAGCTCGCGATTGACCAGTCGGTTTACGTACATAAGTGTACCTGGTACCAGAGCACCCTAGGCAGAAGGTCGATGATCGATTTTGTTATCATATCATCGGACTTGAGGCCATATGTTTTGGACACTCGGGTGAAGAGGGGGGCAGAGCTGTCAACTGATCACCATCTGGTGGTGAGTTGGGTCAGGTGGCGGGGGAAGCCTCTGGACAGACCTGGTAAGCCCAAACGTGTAGTGCGGGTGAACTGGGAACGTCTGGAGGAGTCCCCGGTACGGGAGGCCTTCAACTCACACCTCCGGCGGGGCTTCTCTGGCATCCCTGTGGAGGCTGGGGGCATTGAACCGGAGTGGGCGATGTTCAAAGCCTCCATTGCTAAAGCTGCGTCTGAGAGCTGTGGTCTCAAGGTCTTAGGTGCCTCAAGGGGCGGTAACCCTCGAACATCCTGGTGGACACCGGTGGTCAGGGGAGCCATCCGATTGAAGAAGGAGTCCTTCCGGGATATGCTATCCCGGGAGACTCCGGAGGTAGTTGCAAGTACCGACAGGCCCGAAGGACTGCAGCCTCGGCCGTGGCAGAAGCAAAGCAGCGGGTGTGGGAGGAGTTCGGAGAAACCATGGAGAAGGACTTTCGGCTGGCACCAAAGCAGTTCTGGAAGACTATCCGACACCTCAGGAGGGGAAAGCAGGGAACCATCCAAGCTGTATACAGTAAGGATGGGACGTTGTTGACCTCAACTGACAAGGTGATTGGGAGGTGGAAGGAACACTTTGAGGAACTCCTGAACCCGACAAACCCACCCTCTATAGTAGAGACAGAGCTGGAGGATGATGGGGGATCAGCATCAATCTCCCTGGCGGAGGTCACTGAGGTAGTCAAACAACTCCACAGTGGCAAAGCCCCAGGGGTTGATGAGATCCGCCCAGAAATGCTGAAGGCTCTGGGTGTTGAGGGACTGTCACGGATGACACGTCTTATCAACATTGCGTGGAAGTCGGGGACAGTACCTAAGGAGTGGCAGACCGGGGTGGTGGTTCCCCTGTTCAAAAAGGGGGACCGGAGAGTGTGTGCCAACTACAGAGGCATCACATTACTCAGCCTCCCCGGGAAAGTATACTCCAGGGTGCTGGTAAGGAGGGTTCGACCGATAGTCGAACCTCGGATTCAGGAGGAACAATACGGTTTCCGGCCTGGTCGTGGAACAACGGACCAGCTTTTTACCCTCGCGAGGATCTTTGAGGGGGCCTGGGAGTATGCCAATCTGGTCTACACGTGTTTTGTGGATTTGGAGAAGGCGTATGATCGGGTTCCCTGGGAGATACTGTGGGAGGTGCTGCGAGATTATGGGGTGAGGAGGTCTCTACTTAGGGCCATCAAATCTCTGTACTCCCAAAGCGAGAGCTGTGTCCGGGTCTTCGGCAGTAAGTCGGACTCGTTTCCGGTGAGGGTTGGCCTCCTCCAAGGCTGCGCTTTGTCACCTATCCTGTTTGTGGTATTCATGGACAGGATCTCACGGCGTAGCCGCGGGGGATGGGGGCTGCGGGTTGGTGGGCAGAGGATTCCATCACTGCTTTTTGCAGATGATGTGGTCCTGATGGCATCATCGGTCTGCGACCTGCAGCACTCATTGGATCGGTTCGCAGCAGAGTGTGAAGCGACTGGGATGAGGATCAGCACCTCCAAATCTGAGGCCATGGTTCTCAGCAGGAAACCGATGGATTGTCTACTCCAAGTAGGGAATGAGTCTTTACCCCAAGTGAAGGAGTTCAAGTATCTCGGGGTCTTGTTCTCGAGTGAGGGGAAAATAGAACGAGAGATGGGCCGGAGAATTGGAGCAGCGGGTGCGGTGTTGCAGTCGCTTTATCGCACCGTTGTGACGAAGAGAGAGCTGAGCCAGAAGGCAAAGCTCTCAATCTACCGGTCTATCTTCGTTCCTACTCTCACCTATGGTCATGAAGGGTGGGTCATGACCGAAAGAACGAGATCGCGGATACAAGCGGCGGAAATGAGTTTCCTCCGGAGGGTGGCTGGCATCTCCTGTAGGGATAGGGTGAGAAGTTCAGCCATTCGTGAGGGACTCGGAGTAGAGCCGCTGCTTCTTTGCGTTGAAAGGAGCCAGTTGAGGTGGTTCGGGCATCTGGTAAGGATGCCACCTGGCCGCCTCCCTAGGGAGGTGTTCCAGGCAAGTCCAGCTGGGCGGAGGCCGCGGGCCAGACCTAGGACCAGGTGGAGGGTTTATATCTCCACACTGGCCTGGGAACGCCTTGGAATCCCCCAGTCAGAGCTGGTTAATGTGGCCCGGGAAAGGGATGTTTGGGATGCCCTGCTGGAACTGCTACCTCCGCGACCCGACCCTGGACAAAGCGGATGAAGATGATGATGATATCAATGTAATGCACTGAGACTTATATAAGGCTCCATTGTGCAGCTTGACTACAAGTCCGTTGTGGTGGCAAAATATTCGGCAGTAGAAACATGGTTTGCAACTTCCTAACGGCATTTATTGTAAAGGGCAGGCAGTGCAACTCTGGAGAAATGATTATGTGACGGAATAGTGTACCGCTTGTCCAAAGTGTTTAACACTTCTTTAAATCCAGTTTTGCATATAACGTGCTGTTGGTCCTTGTCGGACTCCTTGAAACCATAGTGTTCCCATACAACTGAATGAGTTTTACCTCTTTTGTTCCCCAAAGGCTCCGTCATCGTAGTTTAGTGTGCCACTACCGGTTGTAAGTGTGGCGTTTAGTACAGGCCTACAGGCAGAACGTGCTCTGCCTCTGCCGTAAAGGAAATGGTTGCACTGGATTTTTAGCGCGAGACAAAACGAAAGCATTGTCGCGAAAAGGAATACGGCACTATAATCGTATTTTCTCGATTATCTTGTTTTCATAATTGTTCAAAGCCAAAATCATTACATTGGGTGGGTGGCGGGTGGGGGCGCTAAGGCTTGAACTGTGACAGGGTTAAATTGACGCATTGTCAGTGAAAGCCCAACCTATATAAAACCAAACAATAGTACTAAGTCATTGTATATGTCCGCCATTACATTATAATGAAGTGGCACTGCCGATCTAGCACCAATAAGCAACCCCGTCAACAAACAGGGTCTGGACTGCAGTCCACTTGTGCTGCAGGGGCAGGTTTTGCGCGCTAAGGTGGTCAGTCTAGTAACTGCGACGCACCAAATCGCATTTGCTCAGGGAAATGCATTTTCTAGTTTGTACTGACATTTGCCAAATTAACACTATTACGTCTGTGGCATTGTTCTTATATTATTCATATTTTTCACAAAATACAAATAAACACTAAACAGACACAATATTTATGTCGGAACAGCGTAAAGATATAGCCTATTATATGTTACAAAACAAATGGACCTAGCCCTGCAGGCTAAACGATTGGCCTTATAGTGAAATAGCTATGAACATTTTATCTCAATGTATTGTACATTTTACAACAAACGTGTCTTTAGTCCTATAAACCTATAAAAAAATACATTTAGACTTTAGTAAAAATTGGTTGAGCCGGCTCTTTTAAGTGAACAATAGGTGCCGGCTCCCATCTGAGAGCCGTTATTTTTTTAATATATATATATATATATATAAATTCAAGATGAACAGAAACTAGCAATAGCACGCATTACGTAAATCATTTTCATTTCATTATTTAACCCACATTTGATAGACAATTTTATGAAACGTATGAAATCTATTCCAATTATTTAATTAGTGCACCTCTATGACTTGTGAAGGTGATGGCAGAGAGACAGCGTATTGTGGCAACATCAGTCCCATCAGAAAATATCTTCTCAAAAACGGGGTCGTACTAATCACCCCCAAATTACCCAAAACAACCTAAAAGTACCCAAAAGTATCTAAAACAACACAGGGTAGCTACCCAAAACAACCAAAAAGTACCCAAAACAACCACAAACCGCCCAAAAGTACCAAAAACACCACAGTACAGATACCCCAAACAACCCAAAACAACCCCAAACAACCCAAAACAACACTGTACAGATACCCAAAACAACCCAGAAGTACCCAAAACAACCCAGAAGTACCCAAAACAACCCCAAACAACCCAAAACAACAAAGTACATATACATAAACAACCCCAAACAACCCAAAACAACACAGTACCGGTACCCAAAACAACCCTAAAGTACCCAAAACAACCCAAAAGTACCCAAAACACCACAGTACAGATACCCAAAATTACCCAAAATAACCCCAAACAACCCAAAACAACACAGTACAGGTTACCCAAAACAACCCAAAAGTACCCAAAACAACCTAAAGTACCCGATCTGATTCAGGAGAATTTAGACAGCTAGTGACAATATACACTCACTGGCCACTTTATTAGGTACACGTTGCTAGTACTGGGTTGGACCCCCTTTTGTCTTCAGAACTGCCTTAATTCTTCATGGCATAGACTCAACAAGGTGCTGGAAACATTCCTCAGAGATTTTGGTCCATATTGACATGATAGCATCACTCAGTTGCTGCAGATTTGTCGCCTGCACATCCATAATGCGAATCTCTCGTTCCACCACACCCCAAAGGTGCTCTATTGGATTGAGATCTGGTGACTGTGGAGGCCATTTGAGTACAGTGAACTCATTGTCATGTTCAAGAAACCAGTTTGAGATGATTTGAGCTTTGTGACATGGCATGTTATCCTGCTGGAAGTAGCCATCAGAAGATGGGTACACTGTGGTCATAAAGGGATGGACATGGTCAGCAACAATACTCAGGAAGGCTGTGGCGTTTAAACGATGCTCAATTGGTACTAAGGGGCCCAAAGTATGCCAAGAAAATATCCCCCACACCATTACACCACCACCACCAGCCTGAACCGTTGACACAAGGCGGGATGGATCCATGCTTTCACGTTGTTTACGCCAAATTCTGACCCTACTGTCCAAATGTCACAACAGAAATCGAGACACATCAGACCAGGCAACATTTTTCCAATCTTCTATTGTCCAATTTTGGTGAGCCTGTGCGAATTGTAGCCTCAGTTTCCTGTCCTTAGCTGACAGGAGTGGCACCCGGTGTAGTCTTCTGTTGCTGTAGCCCATCTGCTTCAAGGTTCGACCTGTTGAGCGTTCAGAGATGGCCTTCTGCATACCTTGGTTGTAACAAGTGGTTATTTGAGTTACTGTTGCCTTTCTATCATCTTGAACCAGTCTGGCCATTCTCCTCTGACCTCTGGCATCAACAAGGCATTTTCGCCCAGAGAACTGCCGCTCACTGAATATTTTCTCTTTTTCGGACCAGTCTCTGTAAATCCTAGAGATGATTGTGCGTCAAAATCCCAGTAGATCAGCAGTTTCTGAAATACTCAGACAACCCCTTCTGGCACCAACAACCATGCCACGTTCAAAGTCACTTAAATCACCTTTCTTCCCCATTCTGATGCTCTGTTTGAACTTCACCAGGTCGTCTTGACCATGTCTACATGCCTAAATGCATTGAGTTGCTGCCATGTTATTGGCTGATTAGATATTTGCGTTAATGAGCAGTTGAACAGGTGTACCTAATAAAGCGGCCAGTGAGTGTATTTGGGAGTCTCACTGTTGATAGAGTACAATACATAAAACAGCCCTGTGGGGTGGTATACTTTGCATTCAGCTTGTGAATGTTTTGGGAAATAATACTTTCCATAATGATATACTATTAATGTGACCTATAAAGGGCAACAGAGAACATTATTAGGAAAAAAATAGATAATACCATAAAGAATACAATTTAACATTTGACCCACTGTTTCAAAACATTTGACTTCACTGCTCAATGAGGGTCAGTGTGGAAGGGATGTACGTCAGGCTGTCATGGACGAGGGTGGAAGAGAGATTAGCATACAGCCTGGTCCAGTATATAAGAAAACATTGACTGACCAGTCACTGCCAATTCACCAGGAGTCGGACTGTGTGTCCTGTGAGTGACCAAGTCCGTTGTTATATGTTGGGTGAGCAAGTCTGGCGCAAATTGGCTGCCGTGGTATCACTCAGACTGAGTGTTGTGTTTGATAGCTGTCGTTCCATTCGTTGTTTATTCTGTGTAATTAATTGGCGAATAATTTGTGTAAAGCGCTTTGAGTCTCAAGAAAAGCGCTAAAAACGAAATACATTTAAAAAAAATTTATTGTTATTGAGGTTTGAAAGTAAACACTTTCTTTAAGCAATGTGCAAGGAAATTGCATAATTTCAAGAACCTGTGTAAAACCTTAGCTGAACGACACCAACTCTTACAAGCAACATGTAAGCTTATGCAACATGTTCTCTCCACACATGCAAATAAAAAAAGCACAGTTTTACACTAGCGACTACAATGACGCCATTAAAGAATCAGTGGCAAGTTTCAATTTCCAACCAGAAACCACAGAGGTTGCCAACGAAATTACAGTTAAGGGTACTAAATATAAGAAGGGGATGTGTATTTTGCTTGGGCAAGATGATGAGGGACTGAAAGTAGGGATGATAAAGCTCATTGTAGCCTATCAAGACTGTGTTTATTTTATCACTGAAAACCATGTTGTTGAGCCTTTAAGTGAACTTGGGGTTTATTGCCTTGGAGCAACACTGGATAAATATACTTGCACAAAGCAAAATCATCTTATAGATTACGATCCGCTTCCAAGTTACAAGAGATTTGGCATGTCGGTGATTGTATTACACCACTCTTTTGGAGATAGACAGGTGCTTTAATGCTTTTGGAAGACCTAAGAGAGGAGATTTTAGATACTTTGCCGAGCCTACCAGATGATAAGGTCAATCCCCTCCTTGATCAGTTGGTTAAGGTAGGAGAGGAGTGCAACGAGAACGAGGACCTCTGCTTTGTCAAGGAGGAAGACCTTTTGGACTTCATCCGATCAATCCAGTGCCGCAGACTGCTGACTGCATGGAAGTCTGACAAAGGTAACATGATAACTTTTATACAAAAAATTGGACTTGATAAGTTTTACATTATGTTGTGGCAGTAATGACACAATTTAAAATTCTATTTTCAGAACCTCTATTGCCATCATCATCACTGTCATCACCACTGCCGTCATCATCATTATCATCATCATCACAGTCATCATCCTCATTACCATCATCATCACTGTCACCGCATACAATACATGAATGGCCAGAACATTTTTCCATTCCTTGGGAATGTTTTCCCAGTGGCATCAGATCGGCGGTGAACAGCAAGAAGAGACTATTCCCTGAAGAACGCAGGGAGATGATGTGGATGCTGGTTGATGCAATGCGCCAACATGACCTGAACCCCTCAAAGTCGAAATGTGCCAGAGTTGCTGCAACCATCATTCGGTAACAACCCAAAAGCTTCACCAATGTGCTCCCGGATGGGAGTGTGATAGGTTGCGGGTATGGCTCCCTCCTGTCTCAGATCAAAATACGCATAGACCATATGAATAGGAACAATATCTCAGCCCGTCGACGGAAAGAGAGCACCCGCTCTGATCCAGAAGTCACAACCCGAAGCCCCACCGACCAGTATGGTTGTGTGAGGTGGGCACCCCAAGATCTTCCTGCAGATGAAACACTTGGAAGTCTCGAACTCATCAGAACACACATGATTGATCTTCATTCAATGGAAGGACTCAAAGCGGCAGAGCGTGCCGAGGTGAAGGAATTCCTGCAAAAGTCCTACTACCTCCGACGCCCGGACATCAACCAAAACCCTGCGAAGAGAATCAAAGAACTCCAAGACAGATGATCACTACTTTTTACTAGGAGTGGGATTGCCATCCACTTTGAACTGCTGACATCAAAATCATAACAAAGATAACTGCAAGCGTAGCTGTTAAGGGTCCGAAAATACTGAAGTAGTTCCAGGAGAAAAAAGCCAGCCACACGGAAGAAATTCTCTCCCTGCTGGATGAAGGGAGCAACCAGACCCTGATTGTCATCCTCCTCCTCATCACCCACTTCAATGAAAGCCGGGAGGGCATCATCATTCAAGTTGATGTAAGCGTCTTATATTTCATGTTATAACACACACACACACACACACACACACACACACACACACACACACACACACACACACACTCTAAGGATAATACACCTGAAACCTTGGAATTATGATTCATCATTGTCACAATTTTTTTGTTGCAGCCATCTGCCACTGCTCATGACTTGAAAAGGACCTTGCCAAGCTCTCCAAGGCATATAATACAAGGTAAGAATATTTTATATGGTACGAGTAAGCATGTTGTCCCCTACAATCCCTTTAAGGGGGAACTATATAAGCAAAAAATGTCAATGATTAATGATTAATTTGAAACGTATAGAAATGAGCAGTGTCCGAGAACTATCACACTTGCTATGCTGAGCACTGCACATGAGGAGTACATGTGAAACTTGTTGTTGGTCCTGAGGAATGCCGGAAGCAAACTGAGCAGTGTGCGAGACCAGCACTTAACAATCAACTTAAAGGGCCAGTTCACCAAAAATCATTGTTAAGATATCTTTTTATATTATGTTCCAAAACAGTTACCGCGGACTCCCACCTGATGCCGATTGGAGCTCATTAGCTCCGGGTAAAAGAAGCACGGAAAGAGACAGTCGAAGGAGAGCGATGGACACGAAACCCCTGAAAGGTTTGTGTGTAGCCTATGTGTTGATTTTAACAATGTTGTATGTTCTATTTTCTTGTTCAGGGGAGACAATGATGACCGCATCTAAATGGCTGCTGTCAGTTGAGGGCCGAGTTGTGATGGGGCCATGGGAGAATATCACAGCTGAAGTGGCTGAGGTGTTTTCAACCTTTTGCAATTTCAATCTGCAATATCCAGAGTATGTATCTGAATATCAAGTGTCCTGTACACTTGAATTTATTCAAAGGTAATTATAATGCAATACATAATCGTCCCTTGTGATTGTAAATTGGAGGTGAACAGTGGAACGATATTGGTGCATGCGTGGGTTGCATCTTGCATGTGTGGGTTTGTGCAGGAATGCACAGTGGCCATATCCAAAGAATGTTTATGTAAATATTGTGATTAAAATGACAATTAATAGTGTTCTCTAACAAATCACCAAATATCAATCACCAAACCTTAACATTTTCTTTTGTTTTTACAGAGCATTTGTTGGCATCAACCCCTCCGAGTGGTCCAAGGCAAAACAATAGGTCAAAACTTTGCTAAATGTGGCTGAATTACAAAAGCCAGAAGTAGAATTAAATGAAGAGCCGTTTGGGAGCCGAAAACGCCGGGATTCCCATCACTACTGCTCACAATTGAAAAAGATCTGGATGCATTTTAAGAGCCAATTCAATAATTTTCTGAGTTACATGGGAATCAGTGGCAGCTCTCCCAGGTTTTTTTTTTAATAAACAATAATAGCTTATTTTAAGTATGTATGTGTTTAAAATGCACAGAAACGTGTGACACACAACATATAAATCATTATATTTGAGGTAAAATTAGTTGACTGTTCATCCCATAGATGTATTTATGTCTATGGCTCATCCCCTCTCTCTAGCTAGCGCTTCAGCGCTTCTGGGGCGGTAGAAAAACAGCACACAGTGGATCTCAATGGCTCTGATTCAATGCAGCAGCACCAGCCAATGGCTGACCGAAGAAATGCACATAGCAACAGTGGAAACATAAATTTAGCCAATCAGCGTCCTCCAATCTGCTGCCAGAAAAGGCTGTAAGTTTACTGCCCTAAGCAGAGTCCGCCTGTGGTAGAGAAAGTTGGTTTTGTGATTTGCCATAGGATCCAGAGAGAAGAAGACCATGATGAACGCAGATGCAAGACACAGGATGTCAGGCGCCTGCTAACTCGATTCTCTTCCTCAAAACCATTTGGAAAGTAGAACTTTGGTGGAGAAAATATGAGAGCTTGGACCAGATCAACGAAATATGAATATAGAACATGCTAGCCAGAACAGTAAAGAAAAGTACACGTGGGGCTTAGTTAAGTTCAACTTACAGGCTGATCATACCATTGTAAACATATTTAGCTTGTTTTGTTGAATGTATGCTAATTAACCACGATCTAGAATGTTCGCTAACAAGAGCAAAATGGTTCAAGTATACGGTCTAAACAAAGTTGTGACAGTGATTTTTACGTGTAGGAGCTGGAATGTCGAATACAGTGTCTTATCCTTGACCATCTGTATGTTTTAAATCTTTGCCAGGTATGTGTAATATGTTTATTTATATTTACTGTGTACCTTTTGTTTTGATATGCTAGCTAGTCAGTTGTACTTTTGCATTGATGAAATGGGTTGTAGTGATGTGTCGTTCATGAACGATTCGTTCATTTTGAACGAATCTTTAAAATGACTCGAGACTTACGAGTAGTCTCAGAGAGTGATTCGTTCATTTTGGTCGCGCATGCGCATCAGCAGTTGTGTTTGAGTTATTCATTAATTTCTTTCAGCATAGTTAGAATAGGAAACAGAAATTAATAGTTCACCCCTCAACTGGGTCTTCAGGTCTGAGTCGTTCGTTCAATTTTCACGTGATAGCTCGGCATAGAAAAGAGAAATGTTTAGTTCGCCATGGTTATGTAATTACGACTGCGCCGATTCACTCACTGATAATTAAGTCACCTAAAAGCAGTTGCAATATAGCCTACTCCTTTACTGAAATGTGATGTGTTGTATTTAGCCAAAAAATCACAATATTGATATAACTTTAAGATGTATTTATTTAAAATCAGGTTGTCCATACAGCCAAATAACAATCACATTCGAACTACAACTAAATCACACAATATTGCAGTATAAGCTGTCCAATATAATAAACTGGTTGTTTTGTTTTGTTTGATTTGACTGTAAACTGTAAAGTGAAAAACGGGGAAAAAAAACTGACCCCAAACCAGTAATAACAACTCACGAATCAATTCAATCATTTCTGTTTTCTATGCTACACCTAGCAGTCACGTGAAAAGTGAACGAAAGACTCAAAAGACAGGACAGGAAACAGAAATGAGTAGTTCAGCCCTCGACTGGGTCTTCGGGTCTGAGTGAGTCTTTTGTTCAAAAGATTAGTTCACCCCTCGTATGGATCTTTGGGTCTGTCTGAGTGATTCGTTCAAAAGAGTAGTTCAGTTTTGGATTATTATACGTCAGGTCGCATTAACCCCCCTCCCCCCCGTCCAATGAACGAAATGAACGAAAAGACTCGTAAAAAGTTTCGTGCATTTCACTGAACGAGAGTTAAAGAACCAAGTCACTAAAATTAACCGATCTTCCCATCACTAATGGGTTGTGATGTGGGTTTATGTTTACGTTATGTCTGGAAAGCTATTACGTTATGTCTGTAAAGCTATACGATCACATTGTTTAATTTGACACTACGCTTTTATTGATAAATGTGGACAGAGCTGGAGTGTGCAAAACCATGTCTTATCCTTGACCATCTGTATGTTTAAATCTTTGCCCGACGATTATGCAATAAACTGCATGCACCCGACATTTTGTGTCATCATCATCATCATCATCATCTTCATCCGCTTTGTCCGAGGTCGGGTCGCGGAGGTAGCAGTTCCAGCAGGGCATCCCAAACTTCCCTTTCCCGGGCCACATTAACCAGCTCTGACTGGGGGATTCCAAGGCGTTCCCAGGCCAGTGTGGAGATAAAATCCCTCCACCTGGTCCTAGGTCTGCCCCGCGGCCTCCGCCCAGCTGGACGTGCCTGGAACACCTCCCTAGGGAGGCGGCCAGGTGGCATCCTTACTAGATGCCCGAACCACCTCAACTGGCTCCTTTCTACGCAAAGAAGCAGCGGCTCTACTCCGAGTCCCTCACGAATGGCTGAACTTCTCACCCTATCCCTAAGGGAGATGCCAGCCACCCTCCGAAGGAAACTCATTTCCGCCGCTTGTATCCGTGATCTCGTTCTTTCGGTCATGACCCACCCTTCATGCCCATAGGTGAGAGTAGGAATGAAGATAGACCGGTAGATTGAGAGCTTTGCCTTCTGGCTCAGCTCTCTCTTCGTCACAACGGTGCGATAAAGCGACTGCAACACCGCACCCGCTGCTCCAATTCTCCGGCCCATCTCTCGTTCCATTTTCCCCTCACTCGAGAACAAGACCCCGAGATACTTGAACTCCTTCACTTGGGGTAAAGACTCATTCCCTACTTGGAGTAGACAATCCATCGGTTTCCTGCTGAGAACCATGGCCTCAGATTTGGAGGTGCTGATCCTCATCCCAGCCGCTTCACACTCGGCTGCGAACCGATCCAATGAGTGCTGCAGGTCGCAGACTGATGATGCCATCAGGACCACATCATCTGCAAAAAGCAGTGATGCAATCCTCTGCCCACCAACCCGCAGCCCCCTCCCCCGCGGCTACGCCGTGAGATCCTGTCCATGAATACCACAAACAGGATGGGTGACAAAGCGCAGCCTTGGAGGAGGCCAACCCTCACCGGAAACGAGTCCGACTTACTGCCGAAGACCCGGACACAGCTCTCGCTTTGGGAGTACAGAGATTGGATGGCCCTGAGTAGAGACCCCCTCACCCCATACTCTCGCAGCACCTCCCACAGTATCTCCCCGGGAACCCAATCATACGCCTTCTCCAAATCCACAAAACACGTGTAGACCGGATTGGCATACTCCCAGGCCCCCTCAAAGATCCTCGCGAGGGTAAAAAGCTGGTTTGTTGTTCCACGGCCAGGCCGGAAACCGCATTGTTCCTCCTCGATCCGAGGTTCGACTATCGGTCGAACCCTCCTTTCCAGCACCTTTACTTTCCCGGGGAGGCTGAGTAATGTGATGCCTCTTTAGTTGGCACACACTCTCCGGTCCCCCTTTTTGAACAGGGGAACCACCACCCCGGTCTGCCACTCCTTAGGTACTGTCCCCGACTTCCACGCAATGTTGATGAGACGTGTCATCCATGACAGTCCCTCAACACCCAAAGCCATCAGCATTTCTGGGCGGATCTCATCCACCCCTGGGGCTTTGCCACTGTGGAGTTGTTTGACTACCTCAGTGACCTCCGCCAGGGAGATTGATGCTGATCCCCCATCATCCTCCAGCCCTGTCTCTACTATGTAGGGTGGGTTTGTCGGGTTCAGGAGTTCCTCAAAGTGTTCCTTCCACCTCCCAATCACCTTGTCAGTTGAGGTCAACAACGCCCCATCCTTACTGTACTGTACTGTACTGTACTGTAGCATGTCCCGGAAGGCCTCCTTCTTCAATCGGACGGCTCCCCTGACCACCAGTGTCCACCAGGATGTTCGAGGGTTACCACCCCTTGAGGCACCTAAGACCTTGAGACCACAACTCTCAGACACAGCTTTAGCAATGGAGGCTTTGAACATCGCCCACTCCGGTTCAATGCCCCCAGCCTCCACAGGGATGCCAGAGAAGCCCCGCCGGAGGTGTGAGTTGAAGGCCTCCCGGACCGGGGACTCCTCCAGACGTTCCCAGTTCACCCGCACTACACGCTTGGGCTTACCAGGTCTGTCCAGAGGCTTCCCTCGCCACCTGACCCAACTCACCACCAGATGGTGATCGGTTGACAGCTCTGCCCCCCTCTTCACCCGAGTGTCCAAAACATATGGCCTCAGGTCCGATGATACGATAACAAAATCGATCATCGACCTTCTGCCTAGGGTGCTCTGGTACCAGGTACACTTATGAGCATCCTTATGTTCGAACATGGTGTTTGTTATGGCCATTCCATGACTAGCACAGAAGTCCAATAACAAGCCACCACTCGGGTTCAGATCGGGGAGGCCGTTCCTCCCAATCACGCCTCTCCAAGTGTCTCCATCATTGCCCACATGTGCGTTGAAGTCCCCCAGCAAGACTACAGAGTCCCCCTCAGGAGCCCCATACAAGGCTCCATCCAGGGTCTCCAAAAAGGCCGAATACTCCGAACTGCTGTTCGGTGCATAGGCACAGACAACAGTCAGAGTTTTCCCCCCCATGACCCGCAGGCGTAGGGAGGCGACCCTCTCGTCCACTGGGGTGAACTCCAACATAGAGGCACTTAGCCGGGGACTTGTGAGTATCCCCACACCAGCCTTGCGCCTCTCACCCTGGGGAGCTCCGGAGAAGAATAGAGTCCAACCCCTATCCAGAAGTGAGGTTCCAGAGCTGAGGCTGTGCGTAGAGGTAAGCCCCACCAGATCCAGCTGGTAGCGCTCCACCTCCCGCACAAGCTCCGGCTCCTTCCCTCCCAGAGAGGTGACGTTCCACGTCCCCAAAGCCAGCCTCTGCCACCCGGGTCCGATCCGTCGAAAACCTCTGCCTTCACTGCCACCTTTCTGGCAGCGCACCCGACCCCCTTGGTTTTTCCCGCGGGTGGTGAGCCCACGGGACGGAGAAGGAAAGGATGTTGGTGTTGTCCACGTTGCTTTTTCGGGCTATGCCCGGCCGGGCTCCGTGGCAAGCCCGGCCACCAGGCGCTCGCTGACGGGTCCTCCTCCTGGGCCTGGCTCCAGAAGGGGACCCCGGGCTTCCTCCGGCCGGGTATCATCCTCTCTTGTAGTTCTGTCCATGAGGGTTTTTGAACCATTCTTTGTCCGGCCCCTCGCCAGAGACCAATTTGCCATGGGAGACCCTACCAGGAACACAAGGTTCCAGACAACACAGCCCCCAGGTTCATAGGGACACACAAACCTCTCCACCACGATAAGGTGATGGTTCCCGGAGAGGACCACCCCACATTTTGTGTGAGAATCTTTAATGGAAGCTGACACACTAATCTACTTTGAAGATGATTATGACCAACCTGAGGAAGAGTATGACACTGAAACGGCTGAATGCTCTGGCTATGCTCTCTATGGAGAAAAAAAACAAATCTAAAACATCCCTGATTTAATAATTAAGTAATATAGAGGTTTGCCACTCAGAATGACAGAATGGCCCAAAGAATAAGATGCCAGACACATACACAAAGGTCCCCTGACCCCAATTGTTTTTGTAGTTGACTTTAGTAAGATGTCATTGTGTAAGAATGCCTCACATGTTTAATATTGAATGAATATTTAATACTTACTATTTAGCAGAACACTGGTGTCCTGCAGTTAGTGTTTAATTGTATTTGTGAAGCTGACTGAATATGGTACAGCCCCAACTAGACTATTTTTCACCAGCCGCCACTGATGGGAATGTTCAATGAATGCTGTTGAATGACAATAAAAAGCAGACTCATAAGATGGACTGGTATCAGCCCGAAATTGAAACGTTCAACGTGTTTATTTCTATTAGAGAAATTACTAAAAACCTGACGGAAAATACGGCGGTACTTGAAAGCACACCGTGAGCATGAACAAACACCATGTTTAAACGGTATTTTCGGTATATGGCCCAAGCCCATTGTTAGCATATATTGGTAACCAGGTAAGACTTTAAATGTTTATATTATACTGTTTAACAAACAAGCATAGTTGCTGCCCAACTTACAAACAATGATAATCAAAAACATTAGCATCGTTACGTTAAACTGAAAATTAGACTAGCTTTAGGCGCTGTTGTGACTCGTGTGACACATACATTATCAACACGCAGTTTTAAACCACCGGGAGACAGTACAGCTACATGTGATAAACTCCCCCAGCCTACCCATTATCCTCCGTTATACCTGGTTGGCGCTCCAATACCCGCCCATCTGTTGGTCAACTGGGGCATTGCTGGGTTGGTGCTTTTACATGTTACGCCTGTGTAACATGTAAAAGCACCAGAAGAACAACACTGACAACAGGTCCTCAGGTTGATTCGTTTACGGCAATAAAATATGTCAGTCTATTAACAAGCTTGACAGAACGGTCACAGCCAAAACAGACTGCTCACACAGTGATTTCTTCAGACTCTAATTAATACTTAGCGTATATAATATAATGTGATACAACTAAAGCATATCTGCAGTGAAAGATATCAGTCTATTAACAAGCTTGACAGGACGGTCACGGCCAAAACAAACTGGATGGGAAAAACACATATATAGATATCTTTTGCTGATTTACATGAATTCATTTACATGAATTAGCCAAAGATTGCATACAAATCGAATACAAATAACATTCTAGCCAAATAGATATATAAGAACCTTGCATTTTACAAAACATCGACAGCACAAGGACAGGATTTACATGTGCTACAAATTAGCTGTTTGACTGCACAACGCAGCACAACGCAGGCTAGCAACTAAAACTCATGCTGAAAACAATTATCACGGCTCACTTAGCTCAAATGACCTTTAACCTTTGAATTGAGTCGTGTACAATTATCGTCAACATTAATCTTTTACCAAATAAAGTAATTATATCATGAGAAACGTTGCATTTAAAACAGTTATCAACTTTGGGGGAAAAGTACGAACCTGCTCACACAGTGATTTCTTCAAACTGGGGAGCAGGTGGACCACCCCACAAAACGGGGATGCTAAGAACTTATTCCACAAAACCCAGAAAATATTTGCTAACAAAATGAATAGCTTGCCAGGATCGCCAATAACTAATTTAAAATATAATACATCATTGCAAAATTAAAATCACTTTTAATAAAGGCAATCATTCATTAACCTCCTATTCGGAAGTGGTACATTCCAATTGAATGCTATAGCCCCTGTACACAAGGGTTGATGGAAACTCTTATTTTACTGTGTCACACCTGCTAGACCCAGGGTTTCCTGACCAGCAAGAGCAATCTCTTGCTGCTGATTTGTCCCTCGTTTCCAGCCAGTACCACAACCTTGGTGCAGTCTTTAGTAAGGCACGCAGCTGCATGTTACCACCTCACCGGAAGATCTTCTCCCTGGAACGTCGCCGCCACAAGGGCGAACCTTCGCCCTTCCTACATCTGAACAACAGGCCATGGAAAAACACATTAAGGATGCCCTTGCGGCCGGATTCATTCGCCCTTCCATGTCTCCCGCTGGATCAGGTTTTTTCTTTGTGGATAAGAAAATCGGAGACGTCTGTCCGTGTGTAGACTACATGGGACTAAACAAAATAACCATAAAGAACCGTTATCCTCTCCCCCTCATGGACACCGCTTTTGAGAGACTGCAGGGAGCCAGGTGGTTTACGAAGCTACAACCTGGTGCGCATAAGAGATAGTGACAAACGGAAGACCGCCTTCAACACTCCGAACGGGCACTACGAATACCTGGTTATGCCCTTTGGTCTTACCAATGCCCTGGCGGTCTTCCAGGCGCTCATTAACCACGTGCTGCAAGAGTTCTTGGGACGGTTCCTCTCCATCTACCTGGATGATGTCCTGATATTTTCTGGTTTGAAGGAAGAGCACATAGGACACGTCTGTGCAGTTCTTCAACACCTGCTTATGAACAGACTGTTCGTCAAGCCGGAAAATTGCGCCTTCCACGTCCAGCGGGTGGGGTTCCTGGGATACATCATCTCCAATGGCAAACAAGAAATTAACCTTTCTAAGGTGTGGGATGTCCAAGAGTGGCCGGCTCCAACCTCCGTGACAGGAGATTCATTTGGGATTTCGGGACCCTGGCCCTTCCTCACCCAGACGGCAGCTCAGCCTTTGTGTTCTCTCCATCAGCCAGATGGGCTTTCGACGAGCTCAAGCGGCGTTTTACTACGACACCTATCCTGCAATTACCAGGTCCAGGTCTTCCTTTCATGGTGGAGGTGGACACCTCTGAGGTGGGAGTGGGGGCGGACCTTTCCCAACGCAGTCTCCCCGATAGGAAACTCCGACTTTGCGCCTACTTCTCTTCTACTAATTTTGGTGGTCAAAAATGAAAAAGGATGTGGAAGACTACGTAGCAGTCTGCTCTACATGCGCATGCAACAAGCGTCCTTTGTCACGTCCAGCTGGCCTGCTACGTCGCCTACCCGTGCCCAAGCGACCATGGTCTCACATCTCCTTGGAATTTGTCACTGAGTTGCCTGCTTCCCAGGGGAGCACAACCATCCTCGTTGCTGTGGACCACTTCTCCAAAACAGCACGTTTCCTGCCTCTGCCTAAACTCACCTTGGCCCTTGAGATAGCCAAATTGGTTCTCAACAACGTGTTCTGCTTCGATGGTCTCCCAGTCGACATGGTCAGTGACAGGGGACCCCAATTCACTTCCAGGTTCTGGAATGCTTTCTGCCACCCGCTGGGGGCCACGGCTAGGGCCATCATCCCCAGTCAAACGGCCAGACTGAGAGTCTGAGAGAGAGTTAACCAGGACCTGGAGACCAGCCTGCGCTGCCTGGCATCCAGGAACCCCTCCAACTGGAGCGAGCAACTGCTCTGGGCTAAGTTCGCTCACAGCACCTTACAACACTCAGCCCTGGGCATGTCGCCTTTTGAATGTCAGTTTGGGTACTCTCTTCCCCTGTTTTCTGAGCAGAAAGAAGAATTGGGGGTCCCTTCTGCGGAAGCCTTTGTGAGACTTTGCCGCCTTACATGGAAAACAACCAGGACCACGTTGATTAGGACATGCAGGGCCATCGAGTTACAGGCTAACTGTCGCCCCCGGCCAGGGCCTTCCAACCGAGTAGGCCAAAGGGTCCGGCTGTCCACGTAGGACCTGCCTACTCGAAGGGGGGCTTCCAAGCTTCTCCAGATATATGGGCCCTTACAAGATCATCGGGAAGGTCAACCCTGTGGCGGTCTGGCTCCAGCTCCCTAGGCCCCTGCGCGTGCATCCTGGGTTTCACGTGTCACAGCTCAGGCCTCTGCTCACCAGTCCATTCTGCCCTCCTGGGGCTCCCTCACGGCACCTCGGATCATTGATTGGGGGTCCTGCGTACACGGTGAGGTCTGTCCTGGGGACCTGTCTGACCCGGGGGCGCCGGTAGACCGGTATTTGGTAGACTGGGAGGGGTATGGGCCTGAAGAGCACATTTGGGTGCCTAGTGCCCATATTATGGACAAGTCCCTTATTTCTGCCTTTCTGTCTTCCGGGTCTAGTCAGCCTGGTGTACGTGTTGGGTGCCGCGCATCGGGCCGGGGGTCCTGTCATGGGCTGACTGTTTTCAGCCTCCTGAGCCAAGACAGCACTATGGACAGCTACGAGGAAGCCTGGTCTACCACTGCCGAACCCCAGCATATCAAGGTCCTTTCTGTGTGGAGTTTGCATGTACTCCCTGTGTATGTATGGGTTTCTGCCGGGTGCTCCGGTTTCCTCCCACCACCATAAAAACATGTTAGGGCTAATCCTCCCGTCAGTGCCCTGACCGAGGCACTAGCATAGAACTGGAGTTGATCAGTTTCCCCTACAGGGCCAGGTCGCCACTGCAGAAGAGAACTCGTTCTCAGTTGGACTTACCTGGTTAAGTAATGGTTGGAAAAAAACACACACACACTAGAAATTACAGTAAACAACTGGAACTACTGTATTTATTAAATTTTACAGTATTTTTGTGTATTGCATTACTACAGTAACAAACTAACATAGAATACAGTATAAACACTGTAGAAATTACAGTAAAGGGCTGGAACCACTGCTGCCAGCAGTTTATTGTTATCATACAGGGAAATGTTTTACAGTGCATGTTTCTGCAACTTTGGTCTATTTTACTCTCACAAATGTAAATAATGAAACCTCTATGATTTAGAATTTTAACCAACCTGTTTTCTATTTTGTATTGTGGACTCTTGTTTCATTTGTCATATAATTGAGATGAAATGATACATAAAATAATATATCTAAGATGTGAAAACAATTAGTATTACGCTATTCAATTATAGCCTACACATTGGCTGCTCCTTAAAGCACATAGGCTTTATGAATGCAATGACATTCTACCAGTCATTTCAGCTGCAACCCCAGCAGAAAGCACGTTTGAGATTAGGCCTATAGGCTGTTAAACTCTTTTTTTAATTTACTATAAAAGCTAAGGATTTTCTAGTTAGAACAATACATTTTTTGGAAGCTAACTTTGAATTGGCAAATGTTTTATAGTCTATATATTAACACGTAGGCTATATGTTGTTAAGCCAAGTATTAATTTTGAATGATCTAAACAATTGCTGACAAAAACATTATATTTGTGTCCACTCCGGCAGTTTTACAACGCTATCTGCAAAGCAATTTTCTCAACTACAGCGTTATAGAGCGCCCTATTATTGTTAACATTGAGTTAACAACAAACATAAACTGCTCGTAGCAGTTTAGAGATGCAGCATAAATTGCTATGACAGCATCCATCGGGTAAAACTTACCCACCTTTTATTGTATGGGTTAATCGGGAAGTTACACCCGATGTCACAAAGTTATTCCCGGTAAGACAGTTACCTCGCTTCGTAGTATAGGCCTCTGCTTCGTGGTAAATGCCTCTGAGCATGTTAGGAGCAGTGGTGGGTAAGAGCATTAGTTTAAAATGTTCCCTCAGTTCCCCATAAAAAAACTGTCTGTGGACCAATAAAAATAAAAATACAATTTTAACTTCAGTTTTCTCACCATGTTTTGGATATTAGGCTTACAAAAAAGATTAGCATGTATTAAAAAATCCCAGGTACTTATAAGAAGATACAAGTTCAATTTATGTGCCTTGGTCGGTCATACATTGAGCGGCCCCTTATATAGGGTAAACAACATGGCTTTTGTCTTTCCAGCATTTAGGACAAGTTTCAGATAGAAGATGTAGACATTCTTTTCTATTTCTTTAATAGAAATAATAGAGATTGTTGCAAATATATTGAAAGCGCTTAATGTCTTTACGAATCTTTTTAGGCGGAAATATAGTTTGTACATCTTTGTCACCTGTAGTCATTGAATACATAATATGGTTTTGAAATATCAAATTTACTTAAAATAAATGTATGCATTACTTAACTATGCATCCCTTGTAACTGCTGTAAAATGTGTTATTCGTAAATGCAATAAAAAATTATAGACGATTGTAGTCTGCCGGAAATCTCATGAAGAAGAAGATGACTCTTCATGACCATTTCCGGCCGGCAACTGTCATTACGTTCCCGCTATAAAGAAGGGCTGCAGTTTGTCGTTCGGGTCCGAAAACATTGGAAATTTAAAGCTGGCAAAACTTTGCTTCTGCGTTTTACATATATAACTTAAGAAAGAAATTATGCTTTGAAGGTTCCAGCCTTATCATCGAAATGTAAGAATAAACAATTCATTTATTAACTAACGTTTGCATGCTTTAATTCTAAGATGGTCTAGCTGAACCAGCCATGTAATCAATTTCTACCTAGTTAACTTAATAGAAATTGGTTAACTAGTTAGTTAATCTTATTTAACTGCCACTAGTAGCCAGGTCAAAGACGTTTTCAACTTTTTTTTAATGTTTTGTGATTAAACAGTCATATGTTATAATTTGTTCTTACTTAGTAAACTTGTATGATTATTAATTGATAGCTAAATTGGCAGTTTCTCTAAAAGTGGCAGTTTTAGGGGTAAGACTAGGGCGGACAATAGAACGCAGTATTTTTAGTCAGAACGCAAAAAAGACAGTTGGTCCTGCGTGCTGTAGAACGCTAGCGCGAACCCATAGGAAATGAATTGAATAGAATGTTGGTTGAGCCTGTTCAGGGCTAGAGTAAAGCTTACGTTCGAAATCACAAAACGGCACCGACTGCTATTACCTTGTTTATTTTAATATATCTAGGCGTTAAACTAATTGAATGTAAAACAAACTATGTATTCTTGTTGTGAACATGTGTGCCTTCAACTGATTAATTTTGTATAATGATTGGTAAACGGCAAGTTTTTGTAAATTAGTTTAGAAGTCTTCTTAGCTTTACCTGTATGTCTGAATATGCGAGCACCTCTATTTCAGTCCCTTTAAAAGAAAATTCAAAGCCTCTAGTTTAATAAAATGTAATTTTAATTGAAATCAAAAGATACACATTTTGAGATATTTCAGGTTGAAGTTGGCGACGTGAGTTCTGAAAAAGTCATTGGAACCTATGGCATTTTTCCAGCGTTCTATCGAGATTTTTTTTTTTTTACTGTAAAAGGCATAACTAGGTCAAAGTTCAGAGCACCTCGATTACGCGGGTCTCAAAATGAAGCTGAGGATGTTTTGCAACTCTCGTGTGATTTTGAAGAAAATCCAAAGATACAACATTTTGCGAAATTTGCCCTTTTGCATGGAGTGGTCAGCCAATTTGTGGTGTCAGCGCAAGATGTGAGTGTACTCACGCAGCCTTAACACAGATTTTTCGCGCTTTTTATGAAAATATTGGGAGCATTACTTATTGAAACAATTGTAGTTGACTAGCTTTGGCACTATCGATTATTTTTTCTTTAACAAGGCCGGTCTATCACCGTTAATGTATCCCCCTCTATCCCGACAGTGGTTCACACAGTGTGGACATTCGTCCCTCTCCCTTCCATCAAGCCAAGGATATCATGTTGACATCTTTAGGTCTCAATAGATTTCTAAGTATTTGAATTTACTTTCAACAGGGTCGGGCTTTCACCGACAGTGCGTTCCACATTAGCCCTGCCACCGCTCAAGCTCGTGCGCTGTGGTTGACGCCGGCTGTGCCAGATACAGGTCATTGAAATTAGAGGGGTTGTCATTAATGAGTCTAGCATTCAAAGTCACGGTTGCCCCCCAAAAAATTTTAAACAGAGGGCTTGCTGGGATATTATGCAAATGTAAACCTCAATGCCCTATCGTGTCAGGATAGTAGTAACGATGACTACTAGACTAGGCTCCTTGACTTTTTAGCCTGAGCTGAGGTTAGCTAGATCCACCATTGTTATGTCTCTAACACTTAAATACTGTAAACACGCATTATAAAACTTGCAGACACGTTACGTTAATATCTAACAAGACTTGAACCCGTCCTTCATAGGACGTGGATCGTGTCAAGTGTAATCGCCTGTTGTCAGTAGGCTGTGTGTGAAAACTAAACATCGACGTTTGCAAGGGAGAGCCTGTGAGTTTGAGGTAAACAAAAAAAAATAGCCTAGCCTTTGGTTTAGCTCACGTTAGCTAGCTATATCGATACGTTTAACTGAGACGTCCTGACTGTGTCTAGACCGTTTGGGCAAAAGCCCTTGTCATGATATTACTGAACGGAGAAATCGCTTTCTCCTTCCATTGGAAAGCACTCAAAATTAGCGCCAAGGCAGGTAGCGTCATTGAAAATTCATATTTCAGTGACGCAGAACAATGGCGTTCTATGGACGTTCCATGGTTCTCCTGACCGAAATGCTCTGCTCTAAAGTATAGGACGCTGTGGTGAAAAAAGTCTCTAAATTAGGGCTGTTTTTTCCAGATATCTCAGGCTAGGAGAGCAGTAGATACATTCCGACTGCAGAAAACAAAACTACTGGACAAGGGAAATAATATAATCAAAAAATAAAAACCAAAACACACTGCAAAATTTTTTACCCCTAGTAAGACATTTTTTTATTTTTTATTTCAGCGAGTAGTTGTTACTTCCGTGGCGTGTAGCCACCGCTCTTTAAGGAATCCAAAACATCCTATGACCAACTTTGACATTAGCAGACTTTTTCATCATAAGAACAATAACGGATATTTTGCGATAGATACCCCGGAAAATACATTGTCTTTACATTTTATTTATTTAATAGTGTACATAAAATAGGGGTACAATATTGAAAACGTTAACTCTGAAAACGGCAAACGTATCAAACGACTTAAGTTTTTTGGGTCCCAAAGTTTCAAATATTCTACTGCTCAATAGACAAACGCCAGATGGGTCTGCTATCTAAATCGCTGGCGCATAAGTATCCGGTATCGTATACTTTGTACAAGATCATCGCATGTCTTAAATACATTTTATAGAGTAGGCGAGCTTCACTAGTACTAGCCAGGCACCAGATTCGACCAATAAACGGGTCCAATATGATCTCAGTCTAAGATATCAGTTGGCTACACGACAAAACATTGTCAGTCGAGCTCCATTAAATCATGACGAAACGTAGCATTGATGCAGACTTGTGGATCCTCCACATTTCTCTGATCTGACTCCGAGACTATGGGGATATCCATACTATACTAATATACTAAGCAAGGAAATGAGGATTATAATAACGTGATTGAAAGGAGAATAACAAAAAAACAAAAACATTGGTGTTGGTACTATAGGCTACATTTCTATTTGTGAAAACCATTCTTGGATTTATGGTTATAATGGAAATCCTTTACAAGTTCAAATACGAACATTTTATGATTAGGTTAAAGGTGCAGTATGTAGTTCTTGAGAATTTTGGGAAAAATGGCAAGAATTTGAATCACAACACTCAAAAAGGCCAACCTCCTGAGTCTTTGGTTCCTCCTATCCAATGGCCCATCCCACACATGCCTATGCGCGCTCTGACTTCATGAGCCTGAGCAAGGCAGTGTTTCATGAATCGTGTATGTTGTGCATATTTTTGGTTCTCACCATCAACGCATAAAGCGCTGTCTGATCAGTGATTCCGAGGTGTATAACAAAAGAATCCCAAACGTCTGATCGTAAACGCTCTAAAACTGAGTGGTTCACAGCAACGAGCAGACACAAATGACCGTTTCCATAGTAACGACATAGTTAGCTAAAGTTAACAAAAACAATTTCATAATTGTATTCCCCTTTCCCCTATTTGTATGAGCTACTGCATGACAATCGTTTTTATTTAGCTGCGATTGGCACCATAGCTACTATATGTTGCCGAGTATATACAAAACCAACGTATGCATGTAAACGAATAATGCCTTTTTGATATAAATGTGGCGCAATACTTAATTCTAAACGTTCTAAAACTGCACTTGGCGATTTGACAAGCCAAGTCTTTTGCGACGACATGCAACGACTTCAGCCGCCTTGCAACTACTAGTTCACACCGCTGCTACCTTTGTCTGTGAAGCGAGGGTGATGCTGTAAGCAGGCACTTTCCCTAGGAGTGTGCATGTGAGATGATTGACAGGCAGGTAGCCCTTACTCCTTGCAAAAACTCTCCTGATTGGTTGGGGATAGGGGGGGCGTCCCTAGATTTTTTAAAAAGCTGAATGCAGGTTCCAGGGCGCTCATATATATTGCACCTTCTCTGAGCATTTGTTTTAATGATATCCTCCAGGAGGGATGTAATAAACGTAAAAAAACCAAAGAATTTAATCTATTGCTAGAAATTCAAACTTAAATACTGCACCTTTAAGTTACACTGTGATCAAATAAATAATGGTAAATATGTTAATTTTCATTGCTCAAACTTCTCAGTAAGATCCTCTATTTCCTGCTGGGTCTTTCCAAATTAGTCTCCTTATGCCACATCTTATTTTACATAATTCTGATGTTTTTTTGTAAAGGCAGCTTCTCATTACACTTTTGTTAACTTTGACTGGAGACAACTGATCTTTACATTAGCTTAAACTAGGGATGCTCCGATCGATCGGCCGCCGATCATTATTGGCAGATATTTGTTTTAAATAGTTTGATCGGTGCTCTCTGTAATGGCTAATCAGATGATGCAAAATACTTGTGTCAACTTGTGTTTTGATGTCAAATTTGTCTGTGCCCACTGCCCAGGCATGGCAAATGATGCTTGTTAAAATGGCTTCACCGGTATGGCAGTTTTACAAGGTGTCTAAAAAAGACAATGAAATCGCTTAATGCAATGTGTGCCGGATGTACAGTCTCACCCTTGACATTTACTCTGGCCATGGAAGTAATAATCCGAGCATCAATATGGGTCGTCGGTGGGACAAAGTTAAGGGCAGGATTATGCCTCCCTCCCATTCGAGCATATATGGATGATATGACAATATTGACGACAACTGCTCTGTGTACTAAAAGACTACGAAGCAAACTTGATGATAACCTTAAATGGGCTAGAATGAAAATAAAACCAAGTAAATCCAGAAGCATGTCAGTTGTTTTCATAGATAAGGATCCAATTCCAACCGTGATCGAAAAGCCTGTCAAAAGTCTTGGAAAATGGTACAATGCTACCCTTAAAGACACTGAGCAGGTGGAGGAATTAAGGATAGAACTGAACAGAGGCCTAGAGCATTGAGAAGTCAGGGTTGCCAGGAAAGCTAAAACTATGGTGCCTACAGTTTGGACTTCTACCCTGGCTCATGTGGGCATTGACAGTGTATGATATGCCCATCACTAAAGTTGAAAAGCTAGAAAGAAGAGTCAGCTTTTATGCTAGGAAATGGTTAGGGATACCAAGGTGTCTTAGTAGCCTAGCTCTCTATGGGAAAGGTGCTCTGGAGTTGCCGCTTACCGGGCTTACAGAGGAATTTAAGTGCACTAAAGCTAGATTAGAAATGACGCTTACAGAACCCCGAGATAGTATATTAAGAAAAGCGGCACCCACATAAGCAACAGGACGGAAATGGAATCCAAAAGAGGCAGTGCTGCAGGTAAAAGCAGCCCTTAAACATATGGAAATAGTAGGGCAAGTACAACATGGACGAGGAGGATTTGGACTTGGTACAAGCAAACAAAGATGGTCAAAATCAACCCCTTTGGAACAATGCAAATTAGTGATAGAACATACGTAAGCAAGAGGAAGCAGTAAGGAGCGCTTTAACTGTCTCACAAGCCAAACAAGGGCGATGGATGAACTGGGAAAGAGTAGAGCAGAGGAAAATTACCTGGAAGGACTTTTGGGGAATGCAATCCACAAGAATTACCACAAGAATTACCTTCGTTGTTAGGGCAACCTACGACGTTCTGCCAACACTCTTAGCCAATGGGTAGGTGAGGATCCAACATGCCCCCTCTGTGGGGGGACGGCTAATCTCAACCATATAATGTCTGGGTGCAAGACGACCCTTACCCAAGGAAGATATACAGTGCATCCGGAAAGTATTCCTACCCCTTCACTTTTTCCACATTTTATTATGTTACAGCCTAATTCCAAAATGAATTAAATAAAAAAAAATTCTCAACATTCTACACACAATACTGCATAATGACAAAGTGAAAAAAGTTTTTTAGAATTTTTTGCAAATGTATTAAAAATAAAAAAATATATCACATGTACATAAGTATTCCCACCCTTTACTCAATACTTCGTTGAAGCACCTTTGGCAGCAATTACAGCCTCAAGTCTTCTTGAGTATGATGCTACAAGCTTGCCACACCTATTTTTGGGCAGTTTCTCCAATTCTTCTTTGAAGATCGTCTCAAGCTCCATCAAGTTGGGTGGAGAGCGTCGGTGCACAGCCATTTTCAGATCTCTCCAAAGATCTTCAATCGTGTTCAAGTCTGGGCTCTGGCTGGACAACTCAGGGACATTCACAGACTTGTCCCGAAGCCACTCCTTTGTTATCTATGCTGTGTGCTTAGGGTTGTTGTCCTGTTGGAAGGTGAACCTTCGCCCCAGTCTGAGGTCCAGAACGCTCTGGAGCAGGTTTTCATCAAGGATCTCTCTGTACATTGCTGCTTTCATCTTTCCCTTGATCCTGACTAGTCTCCCAGTTCCTGCCGCTGAAAACCACCCCCACAGCATGATGCTGCCACCACCATGCTTCACTGTAGGGATGGTATTGGCCAGGTGATGAGCAGTGCCTGGTTTCCTCCAGGCATGACGCTTGGCATTCAGGCCAAAGAGTTCAATCTTGGTTTCATCAGACCAGAGAATTTTGTTTCTCATGGTCTGAGAGTCCTTTAGGTGCCTTTTGGCAAACTCCATGCGGGCTGTCATGTGCCTTTTACTGAGGAGTGGCTTCCGTCTGGCCACTCTACCATAAAGGCCTGATTGGTGGAGTGCTGCAGAGATGGTTGTCCTTCTGGAAGGTTCTCCCATCTCCACAGAGGAACACTGGAGCTCTGTCAGAGTGACCATCGGGTTCTTGGTCACCTCCCTGACCAAGGCCCTTCTCCCCGATTGCTCAGTTTGGCCGGGCGGCCAGCTCTAGGAAGAGTCCTGGTGGTTCCAAACGTCTTCCATTTGCGAATGATGGAGACCACTATGCTCGTTAAGACCTTCAATGCTGCAGACATTTTTTTGTACCCTTCCCCAGATCTGTGCCTCGATGCAATCCTGTCTCGGAGGTCTACAGACAATTCCTTGGACTTCATAACTGTGTTTGTGCTCTGACATGCACTGTCAACTGTGGGACCTTATATAAACAGGTGTGTGCCTTTCCAAATCATGTCCAATCAATTGAATTTACCACAGGTGGACTCCAATGAAGTTGTAGAAACATCTCAAGGATGATCAGTGGAAACAGGATGGCCCTGAGCTCAGTTTTGAGTGTCACAGCAAAGGGTGTGAATACTTAAGTACATGTGAAATTACATTTGTAAAAATTTCAAAAAAACGTTTTTCACTTGGTCATTATGCGGTATTGTATGTAGAATGTTGAGAATTTTTTTTAATTTAATACATTTTGGAATTGGGCTGTAACACAATAAAATGTGGAAAAGTTGAAGGTGTATGAATACTTTCCTGATGCACTGTATGTAGTCGCATTAGGCTACTTCTGATTGGTGAGCATGACTTGTCACACGAGGATGGCATGCGTTTGTATAAACATTGACCGTTGGAAACCCGATTAGACTGCTAACTTAAATCGCAGCCTTTGCGATTTGCTAATTGCATTGTCTCATTGCAATTTCGATTTGAAATCGATAAATCGTTCAACCCTACTATGAAGTACTAAAATGCTTGGCGGAAGCAACAGAGCATGGGCGCTCAACAGTTAATGCCCTGTACAAAGGAGCAGAGGGCGACAAGCACCACATTCGCTTTGTCAGGGAGGGAGTTCCGGGAAGGCCAAAACAAAGCTCAGGGCAGCTGAGGAGAGCATGTGATTGGAAAATGCTGGCTGATGTCGGCCAACAACTGAGAGTCCCATGAGAGATCACAACAACCAACTTAAGACCAGACTTATTACTCTGGTCCAACACACAGCATATTGTTTATTTCTATAGAGCCAACAGTCCCGTGGGAAGAAGCAATAGACGAAGCATACGAAAGATAGACATTTCGCTATAGCGAATTAGCAGCTGAGGCAGAACAGCGAGGTTGGACAACAAAGGTGTGTCCTGTGGAAGTTGCCGTGGATTTGTGGCAATGTGAACAACCAAACTACTTAAGGAGTTAGGGTTCTGCAGCAAAGAATTGCGCCAGACCATAAAAGCGATATCAGATATAGCAGAAAGAAGTAGCCGGTGGCTGTGGCTGAAAATGAAGGATCCTATATGGGCACAAAAGTAAAGAACAGCATGTAAAAAGTGGTTTAATCTCAGGACAAAGGTATAAAAGGTAAGTCTTTCCTGCAGAGCGTCCTTTACCAAACCTGTAGGGAAAGATTATCTTCTTCTCGGGTGGTAAGTTTCCGTGCAGAGTTGGCAGAATGCGCCTGCAGGAATAGGTAATAGGGATAGGTACAGGGAGATCTCAGTTGAAACAACTTTTTTTAATATCTGGCCATGCCGAGAGCGTATATAGTTAAGCCTTCTGGAGGTGTCATGGGCTCAAATTAACGAAACATCCGGGATGGAGGGTGCCCACTTGAAAAGCCCAATGACATTCGTATCTGCTCTCAACCCAAGTCCATTCTAAAATATTGGCTTTTGAAGTGCTCATCTTGGAGTATGGCATAATGGATATTTTAACATCCTATCCTGTGTATATTGAAATGTGTGAAGCAGAAGTCTCATGTGGTGGAACACAACGTCATTATATATTTCATAAAAGCCGCTTCCCCGCACTCGCAGAAGCAGCATGAGCCTACCTTTGCGAGCTGTGCAGAAGTGTAGATAATGAGCGACTTTTCAGCACAGCAACGCCAGCGAATGTTTGAGAGGAGAAGAGGACGGACAGGCAATGCGGAGATGCTAATTATTATAGATAAAAACATGCCATCAATGCTTGAAAAGTAGGCTAATAATGGAATGGGATAAGTTGTTTTCCAATAAATAAACAGTCAATTTATGATACTTTATCAGTTCTTAATTATAATCTGAAATGCTGTAAAGAATAGTTACTTTTATTGGTATAAATATTAAATGAATAATGCAACGCAATTAATATAACGCTTTAAATTGAATATCCCCATAAGCCCCACCCACCCTGTGATCAGTGGCTTATTCTTATTCCGGTGATCAGCCCAAAAACCCTGATTGGAGCATCCCTAGCCTAAACCTATCATGGTGTGCCAACAATATTTATTTCTGTAATTGCTTAGTGTATGGCCAACAGCAGTCTCATCTGCATGCCCATCCAACTGCGGTTGATTGTGGCAACATATTGACTCCTATCCTATCACATTAACTTCCATCCTTCACTTACTTCAACACTTACCATTTGCCTATGCCACCTCTGTGACAAGAATATATATATTCCCTCTGTCCATTGTTTTTATAGCTTAACCTTCTAACATGATCTGCCTAACTAATGCGTCACGGTGTTTATCATATGCCACTGTCTTGATCTGCATATAACTGGAACACAAAGTTATGACAAATATCTAAAAGGCCTGACTCCCTGCTAACCTTAAATTTTACAGTGGGGTCAATCTCAACTACACACTGTTGGTAAATAGATTAAGATCAAGCCTGTCTCAACTGACAGATTATGTAAAATTGCAAAGTATGACACAATCATATACCATTATTGTTAAGTCTTATTATTATTATTGGCCCTAACTACGGACACAATTTTGAGAATTTTGCTTCCATTGCTACGACCACCGGTCTGTTCTAATGCCGAGCAGTGCGCGTGTACAAAGATAATTAATCTGTCCACTCGTTTTTTTTTTTATTGCCTTTTTTAGACGGTTAATTTGCCCATAGAAAATGAATGGGGAGATAGGTTCAGCCCTCTGGTGGACCTTGAATGAAGGACCAAGATGAATCATACCCTTGTGTATACTGCAATCTAGTGTCCAGTGACCATAATAAAATGTTGGTTAAAGGGGCCATATTATGCTCATTTTCAGGTTCACATTTAGGAGTTCTACTAGAATCGGTTTACGCATTAGAATGTTAAATCAACAATGAATTTTTTCCAAACTGCCTTGGTCTGCGGCACCTCTATTCCAGGGTGAACTCTGTCTGAAACGCTCTGTTTAAGCTTCTGTCTCTAAGCCCCCCCTCCTGATGAGTCCAGTCTGTTCTAATTGGTCAGCTGGCCCACTCTGTTCTGATTGGTCAAACCGCTTAGAGTGTGTGTCGGAAATGTCACGCCCCTTAGATTTCAGCTCCGGAGGCTTGCTGAGCAACTGAAAACACCGCTGTAACTACGGTAACAATGGCTTCGGTTCAGCCTTACCTGTTTAACCCTCTGAACCCCAAGCCATTTCTGAGTGCTTTTTGCTATCGTTACATCTTTACTCACTGTGGGCTTATTTTCCACTGCACATGCAAGTCCTGCACCTCCATGGAAACAGTTACGCTGAGAGGCATAGAATGAAATGTTTTTACAGTATCTGGATCGCGGGAAAGTGTTAACTTTTTTTTGCAACATTTCGAAAAAGACATTTGAAATCAAGTGATTTTGATGAAATATCACTTAAGCTTATATTTGGTTATTTTTCCTGATGGAAGCGTTCTGTGCACATAATCGGTTTGTGGGCGTTCTGAAAGTCTAGAGTCCGACGAGAACGGCTGTTCTTAAAGTTTCTGGGTTTGATAAATGTTGTAATTTAGCCGATTTTTTAAACACAACATGCCTTTTTGATCCCGTCGCCGGGTTTGGGGTTCTGAGTATTAAGTAAAATGATGCGAGCACAATAAAAGGTTATGGTTGCACTGCTGAGGAATAGTTGTAAAAATGAATTTTAAGCACTTATTCCTCACTTCTTCCTTTGGAAATCCAAACATAGGGAATTTGCCTTCGCATTGACAAAAACAGCGTTTTCTCGACATGGTGAAACCACTATCCAAACTTTCCAGCCTCTGCTCTGACTGGCTCTGTTTGAGGGCGTGCCAAACTAGCCGCTAGGTGGGCATTATACAAATGTGTGACTTGGTGACGTAGATAAGTTACGGAAGAAAACGCGGGACTACAAACGAGGCGTTTCTGGCAGTTCAGGAGCAGTGTTTTCTGTGCGAGAGTAGTTCGCTTTGGCATGGACTTTGGGCTTTGTAACTTTTCAGACCGTTTACATGCATAAAAAGCTATATACAGGGTGTCCGCGGGGGTCTTTTAAAAGTATTAAAAGGTAATAAATCAATTTAGTGAAAATTAACACTTAAAAAGTATTATTCTTAATTGACATTTTACGAGGTATTAATTTTTTGTGCAACTTTTCAATGTGAACATAGACTATTTGTCCAAAGAGTTTGTATGCTAAAACATTGCATAAAAGTTTAATATTGCTTGGTGCTTGTGGAATTCTTTTGTGTAGCCTAGTTAGGTTATAGAATCCTGCAAAATGTGACGTCATATGAAATGGTCTAACATTTCTCGCGCACGCTAACCCGCTGACGACTGTCCCTGTCAGATTGACCAACGCTCTACCATTAGTGTTTTTCTATTGGTTTTTCCCTTTCTCCCCATATTCAGACAGACCCGTCAATTGATCAGCCGACAACTTGCACTGTTGCACGGGCTCTAGTGTGCTCTAAGCTAGCGCAAAGTTGTTGGCATCACATGAAACTACATGGAATCCATTGGTGTCATGAATCTGGCTTGTTATACAAGCTTGTCGGGAAGGGGACCAAATAGTGCGCTGAAGTTAGGTTGCGTTTTGGCGAGAGAGAAGAAGTTAGCAGGTAAACTCAGTAAGCTAGCCAACAGTGTTTACTTTCTTCACTGGGATAGAGAGGAGACAGTGAAAGAGAGGACGAATAGATGGAAGAGCTGGTATTTATAACAGTGTTTCCTCCTTGGCAGTATCTGCTTTTTAAAATGTATTAATTCTTGCTCAAATGTAATAAAATAATGCATTTCAAATGTATGTCAATTTAAATAGGTTTGATGATGTATACATTGTGGGCAAACTATTATAAACACCAGTTTTCCTTAAACATTAATTATGCAGTCCAGAGAGTGATCCTGTCTAGGCCTAAACCATAAAAATATGGAAAAAAAACTATTTATCCCAAATTTTTATCGCCAAAGTCAGGGTCGACTTATTCACAAGGTCGACTTGTAGACTCACAACTATGGTATGCCTTTCTTCAGGGAGCTGTAACTTGGAAGGAGAACGTTGAGGAAAAAAAAGGTTTGTTCATATACTTTGCTATCATGTTGTATTTCGGTTAAATGCAGATGAGACTGTTGTTTGCTTACACCTACACTAAGCATACAGAAAGAATACATAATAGGCAGACCAGACAGCATGTCCCGCTGGTTTAGGCTAATGTAAAGATCAGTTGTCTCCAGTCGAAGTTAACAAAGTGTAATGAGAATCACAGAAAACCAGCAAAATTATGCAATATAAGCTGAAACATAGGAAAACACAGCTGGAAAAGACCCAGCAGAAAATAGAAGTGCCTAGTGGCCCAAATAGGAATCTTGAAGAGTAATTTTTAACCTAAACTCTATGATCTTAGTGAGAAGTTTGAGCAATAAAAATGCACATATTTAACGCAACATTTCTTAACCTAATTATAAAATGTTTGTATATGAACTTGGATTTATGGTTATACACATCCAGTAATTACAAGACTGATTTCCACCAAAAAAATGTATAGTACCAACGGTACAGTTATTATAATTTTTTTTCGTTCTTTCAATCATGTTATCATAATCTGACTTTTTACTTTTTGCATCAAATCATTAATTTTGTTGCTTAGTATATTCATTTGTAAGCATGGATGGCTCCGAGTCAGATCAGAGAAAGGTGGATGATCTACACGTCTGCATCAATGCAACGTCTTGTCATGATTAAAGATATGATTTAATGTAGCTCAACAGACAACGTTTTTTCATGAATGCAAATGATCTTAATGACGTTGAAATTGGACGAAGCTATCATTTTTTCGTAAAAGCAAGTGTTTGGCTGGTACTAGCACTTGCATAAAAATCCTCTTACG
>JAPMUY010000648.1:132500-155373 GCA_026901105.3 Galaxias olidus | reverse complement strand
ATAGGAGAGACTGTAACTTATAAGAGAGACTAACTTATAGGAAGACTGTAACTCATAGGAGAGACTTTAACTTATAGGAGAGACTGTAACTTACAGGAGAGACTAGCTTATAGGAGAGACTGTAACTTATAGGAGAGACTTTAACTTATAGGAGAGACTGTAACTTATAGGAGAGACCGTAACTTATAGGAGAGACTGTAACTTATAGGAGAGACTGTAACTTATAGGAGAGACTTTAACTTATAGGAGAGACTGTAACTTATAGGAAAGACTTTAACTTATTGGAGAGACTAGCTTATAGGAGAGACTGTAACTCATAGGAGACTAGCTTATAGGAGAGACTGTAACTCATAGGCAGGCAGGCAGGCAGGCAAGCAGGCAGACAGGCAGGCAGGCAGGCAGAGACAGACACTTTACACATTACTTCATAATTACAGGCAAAGGCATATAAAAAAATACATAAACACGCACGCACGCACGCATGCACGCACGCACGCACACACAGACACACACACACACTCTTACCTCATAATTACGTACAGGAAAACCCATGCTAACACACTGCTTGTCGTTCAAACACACACACACACACACACACATCCTATTATGCACAACCCTATTGCTCCACAGGCTCCGCCTCCATCTCCCCTGTTTGGCAGACGTGGGAGGAGTGCAGCAGTGTGTTCTAGAGGGGGAGGAGTCACTGTGGAGGGGGAGGAGTCACTGTGACTCTGGACAGGAAGACAATTGAACGCTGGTCAGAACAGCGGCCATTCCAGCCTGTGGTTACCTACTGAAACACCATCATGACGGCAAAGGTAAAATAGCCCTTTCCATTTAAATGAGTCTACTACTACTTTGATAGTAAAATGTTATCAAACTTTTCAGCAGTACTTTGTTCAGTTGGAGGGACACAGAGAAAGACAAACATTAACTCTTTGAGTTTGTGATTCTGTTTTGTGCATGAATATTTGATTCTCCTAAACAGACTATATTAGTGAGGGGTGGAAGGTTTGCTGCAATCAATTAGCGCTCATTACATTACAAGCAGAAATCTGCTATATTTGTATATGAGACACTAACTTTTTCAGTGAACCGCAATATAAACAGCATATTTATTATATATTGACAAGAATGTGCCTCTAATGTAGCTCCCCACATTCATTTGAGCCTTACCATGTGTTACCATGCAGCAAACAGATTTGAATACTGAAGCCCTAAATGTGGTGTCCACTGACTAACTGTAGCTCCACCACACCCACCAAGTAAACAGACTGCTGCTGGGGTGGGGCCTGCACACACACACACACACACACACACACACACACACACACACACACACACACACACAGAGCAGCAGACAGGTAGACTGTTACCCCACCTGGACTAGAGCAAAGCCTTTTCTTTCTACTGTTTACATGTGAAATAGTTTCCAATGGTTACAAAATGGCAATCTGACACCTCATAGAGTGAGTTGCACACATACTGTGGTTACAGTGAGCCTAACGCTCTAACCCTAACCCTAACCCTGAACAACCTCTGAAAACACAACAGCTTCCTGGTAAAGATTTGAATTGTGCACCATCAGATTGCTCCTTGGATCATGTGACCATGCAAATGATTACCCAAAGCCCTTGTGGTCGTTATGACAGTTCAGTGCAGCACCTCTGGATTTGATTTGACTTGCCTGCACTAACACTATCTAAACTAGGAAATGTCCTGTACAGGAAGTTAAACTAGTCATGATGGGTTTGATCAGAAACTGAAGCTGTAGTGTGTGTGTGTGTGTGTGTGTGTGTGTGTGTGTGTGTGTGTGCTGCAGTACTCTGAGTTGGAGCTGGCTCTAAACACTCTGGTGACAGACTTCCATGGGGCAGCAGCCGACCACGGCTCCTCCCTGACCACAGAGGAGTTCAGCACCCTGGTCTCAACACAGCTCCCCAACCTAGCCAAGGTAAACACATCCAACATACCCTAACCTTACCCAGGTTGACAGTTCAAACATACCCTAACCTCACCCAGGTTAAGGAATCAAACATACCCTAACCTCACCCAGGCTAAGGAATCAAACATACCTTAACCTCACCCAGGCTAAGGAATCAAACATACCCTAACCTCACCCAGGCTAAGGAATCAAACATACCCGGACCTCACCCTGGTAATCTACAGGAAGTTACCCACACACACCTAGATTAAACAACCAAACAAGGTACTAAATGTGGGATGTATTTTAATGAGGGGTGTGTGTCTTCTTCTCTGCTCCAGACGGCAGGTGGGGAGGGGGAAGGGGGAGTGGCCACACAACTACTGGAAAAGATGGGTGTTGCCAACGGCCAGGAAGTGACCTTTGAGAGCTTCTGGAAGCTGGTCCAGCATCTTGCCGTCACCCTGTATGACAAGCAGAAACCAGACCACAAGACTGTCAAGTGTACCTGCCTCCTCCAGTGACCCCTCTGATAGGCTGAGGCTTCACACCTTTACCTGTCCTGTTTTTCTTTGATGGCTTCAACTCTCTCTGCCTTCTCAAAACACAATGAGGGCAAAGACCCATGAGAGAGCTGAGACGGTGTCATATCCATCTCTGGAAGTCTGCATGTGCTGCATTGTTTACAGGGTGACTATGTGGCTGTTTGCACATTCATTTAGAACATGGCTAAGCAGCACAATCAAGCAAAAACCTTTCATATATTAACATGCTGTTATTCACTCTTTAATATATTAACATGCTGTTATTCACTCTTTAATAAATGAACATGCTGTTATTCACTCTTTAATATATTAACCTGCTGTTATTCACTCTTTAATAAATGAACCTGCTGTTATTCACTCTTTAATAAATGAACCTGCTGTTATTCACTCTTTAATAAATGAACCTTCTGTTATTTACTCTTTAATAAATGAACATGCTGTTATTCACTCTTTAATAAATGAACCTGCTGTTATTCACTCTTTAATATATTAACATGCTGGTATTCACTCTTTAATAAATGAACCTGCTGTTATTCACTCTTTAATAAATGAACATGTTGTTATTCACTCTTTAATATATTAACATGCTGTTTTTCTGAGAAAACTGGACGCAAAGTTTAGCAGGGAGTGTGTGCACATGCAGGGCCATCAGGAGAATCACTGTCCACATCACATGCAGGCCCATCAGGAGAATCACTGTCCATATCACATGCAGGCCCATCAGGAGAATCACTGTCCACATCACATGCAGGGCCATCAGGAGAATCACTGTCCATATCACATGCAGGCCCATCAGGAGAATCACTGTCCATATCACATGCAGGGCCATCAGGAGAATCACTGTCCATATCACATGCAGGGCCATCAGGAGAATCACTGTCCATATCACATGCAGGGCCATCAGGAGAATCACTGTCCATATCACATGCAGGGCCATCAGGAGAATCACTCTCCACATCACATGCAGGGCCATCAAGAGAATATGATGATGATGACATAAGGACTAACACTACACCACTGTTCACAAGTTTTTACTGAATTTACTTTCAACAAAGACATAACAGCCACAAGTTTCCTTAAAAAGATTTGAAACTCTGCAGTGAGATATGTGAACCATTGATTTAAAAGAGATACACTCTGAGCACATATGAGCATACATGCTAAGCACATTTGAGCCAACATGCTAAGCACATATGCGCAAACACGCTAAGCACATGTGAGCATGCATTCTAAGCACATATGAGCCAACATGCTAAGCACATACTGTATGAGCCAACATGCTAAGCACATATGAGCCAACATGCTAAGCACATATGAGCAAGAACGCTAAGCACATGTGAGCATACATGCTAAGCACATATGAGCCAACATGCTAAGCACATATGAGCCAACATGCTAAGCACATATGAGCCAACATGCTAAGCACATATGAGCATACACGCTAAGCACATATGATCATACCCATGGCTAGACATAGAAGGTCCTCCTGTCAGACTCGGCAGTCTATCAAAGTCCAGCTCCAGTCATTTTATAAAACATTTAAACCTAAATGTACCTAATTTAAATGTTTCTGAATCTGAGTCCCCCCCCCCCCCCCCTTTCCCACAGTGCTTCTGCCCTGTTTTTGATAGGGTTCGTTCTGATGGGACTGATGTTGCCACAATGCACAGTCTCCTCATCACCTTCACAAGTCATGGAGATGCACCAATTAAATAACTGCTGCACTCATTTTAAAATTTTATTAGAATGCAGACAACATTTTATAAAATTGTCTATCAAATTTGAGTTCAATAATTTTTAACAAACGCTATTTCAAACTAAACATAACCCCAAGTAAAATGTTACCTATTTTGTTGAGAAATTATTTGGACATCACCAAACGCTAATTTACTGCAGCGGTCTTCAGTTGTTGCTTGTTTGTGGGTCTTTCTGCCTTAAGTTTTGTCTTGAGTTTCTGATTGGGTTGAGATTGGTGAAAGAATATATATATCCTGGGTTGCTTTTGCAGTATGTTTTGGGTCATTGTCCATCTGTACTATAATCAACTTTGCTGCATTTGGCTGAATCTGAGCAGAAAGTATATCCCTATACACTTCAGAATTCACTCTTTGTCACATCATCAATAAACACAAGTCTGCCATCACACTGCCTCCACCATGTTTTACAGAAGATGTGGTGTGCTTTGGAAACACAAACTTTCTTCTTCCCATCATTCTGGTACAGGTTGATCTTAGTCTCCGCTGTCCAAATTATTTACTTCACTTAATGCACACTCTTTTTCTCAGAATGTACTGTTGATTTGGCCACTGCAACTCCAGACCTTTTAACTGCTTAATTGATGTTTCTGATTGTCTTGAATTTATATATATATCTGTCTGTTGGTGTATATATATATATATATATATACAGTACTGTGCATAAGTTTTAGGCAGGGGATGCTGTTTGGAAGGCGAAGGGTGGTCACACCAAATGTTGATTTGATACAGACTTGCTTTTCCCTCACTTTGTATTTTATGAATTGATAAAAAAAATAAACAATTAACATTTATCCTTTTATGTTTTTTTTTTCTAACTTTAAAGACATCACACCTGCCTAAAACTTTTTCACAGTACTGTATATATACATACTATTATATTACTTGCGTGTTGTTTATCTATTTCCGTGATTTCAATTGGGGTTTGTTTTACATATACATATATACTGTATATACTGTATATAGTATATATATATATATAGAGAGAGAGCCGTTCTTTATATATATAATTATAAATATATATATATATATAAATCCAATCCATCCAATCTCTGTACTCCCAAAGCGAGAGCTGTGTCCGGGTCCTCGGCAGTAAGTCGGACTCGTTTCCGGTGAGGGTTGGCCTCCTCCAAGGCTGCGCTTTGTCACCTATCCTGTTTGTGGTATTTATGGACAGGATCTCACGGCGTAGCCGTGGGGGATGGGGGCTGCGGGTTGGTGGGCAGAGGATTGCATCACTGCTTTTTGCAGATGATGTGGTCCTGATGGCATCATCGGTCTGCGACCTGCAGCACTCATTGGATCGGTTCGCAGCCGAGTGTGAAGCGGCTGGGAGGAGGATCAGCACCTCCAAATCTGAGGCCATGGTTCTCAGCAGGAAACCGATGGATTGTCTACTCCAAGTAGGGAATGAGTCTTTACCCCAAGTGAAGGAGTTCAAGTATCTCGGGATCTTGTTCTCGAGTGAGGGGAAAATGGAACGAGAGATGGGCCGGAGAATTGGAGCAGCGGGTGCGGTATTGCAGTCGCTTTATCGCACCGTTGTGACAAAGAGAGAGCTGAGCCAGAAGGCAAAGCTCTCAATCTACCGGTCTATCTTCGTTCCTACTCTCACCTATGGTCATGAAGGGTGGGTCATGACCGAAAGAACGAGATCGTGGATACAAGCGGCGGAAATGAGTTTCCTCCGGAGGGTGGCTGGCATCTCCCTTAGGGATAAGGTGAGAAGTTCAGCCATTCATGAGGGACTCGGAGTAGAGCCGCTGCTTTTTTGCGTAGAAAGGAGCCAGATGAGGTGGTTTGGGAATCTAGTAAGGATGCCACCTGGCCGCCTCCCTAGGGAGGTGTTCCAGGCACGTCCAGCTGGGCGGAGGCCTCGGGGCAGACCTAGGACCAGGTGGAGGGATTATATCTCCACACTGGCCTGGGAACGCCTTGGAATCCCCCAGTCAGAGCTGGTTAATGTGGCCCTGGAAAGGAAAGTTTGGGATGCCCTGCTGGAACTGCTACCTCCGCGACCCGACCCCGGACAAAGCGGATGAAGATGATGATGATGATGTATATATATATATAGTATAGTCACAAAGAACGGCTCTCAGATGGGAGCCGGCTCCTATTGTTCACCTAAGAGAGCCGATTCATAGAGCCGACTCGTTCACCAACGACACACAACTAGGTCAGATACTGAACGTTTGAATAGTTGGATGAGCCTCGCGCTACAAGCATATAAACAAACGAGGTACGATAGATAGATACGATAGATACGAGGTGGTACGATAGATAGATACGATAGATACGAGGTGGTACGATAGATAGATACGATAGATACGAGGTGGTACGATAGATAGATACGATAGATACGAGGTGGTACGATAGATAGATACGATAGATACGAGGTGGTACGATAGATACGATAGATACGAGGTGGTACGATAGATAGATACGATAGATACGAGGTGGTACGATAGATAGATACGATAGATACGAGGTGGTACGATAGATACGATAGATACGAGGTGGTACGATAGATAGATAGGATAGATACGAGGTGGTACGATAGATAGATACGAGGTGGTACGATAGATAGATATGATAGATACGAGGTGGTACGATAGATACGATAGATACGAGGTGGTACGATAGATAGATAGGATAGATACGAGGTGGTACGATAGATACGATAGATACGAGGTGGTACGATAGATAGATAGGATAGATACGAGGTGGTACGATAGATAGATACGAGGTGGTACGATAGATAGATATGATAGATACGAGGTGGTACGATAGATACGATAGATACGAGGTGGTACGATAGATAGATGGTACGATAGATAGATACGAGGAGGTGGTACGATAGATAGATACGATAGATACGAGGTGGTACGATAGATAGATACGATAGATACGAGGTGGTACGATAGATAGATACGATAGATACGAGGTGGTACGATAGATAGATACGATAGATGCGAGATGGTACGATAGATAGATACGATAGATAGGAGGTGGTACGATAGATAGATACGATAGATACGAGGTGGTACGATAGATAGATACGATAGATACGAGGTGGTACGATAGATAGATACGATAGATACGAGGTGGTACGATAGATAGATACGATAGATACGAGGTGGTACGATAGATAGATACGATAGATACGAGGTGGTACGATAGATAGATACGATAGATACGAGGTGGTACGATAGATAGATACGACAGATACGAGGTGGTACGATAGATAGATACGATAGATACGAGGTGGTACGATAGATAGATACGATAGATACAATAGATACGAAGATGGTACGAGTTGACGTCTCACGGTCGGAATAATTTGCTCTAGTTTATACCAGAAACACATACAGAAACTTAAACAAGTATGTACAGGTATTGCCAACAGCAAAACTTTAACCGCCACACCTACACACGCAGTGCACACGCACACACTACAACCAGGAAGTGCATTTCATAAGAAACACAAGTACTTCAGGGGAAACGAAACCCTCAGTTGTCCTGTCTCTTAGAGTCTATTCTGCTCCAAAATGGCTGAGAACATGGACTCCATTACCTGCTCTATCTGTTTGGATCTACTAAAGGAACCAGTAACTATTCCTTGTGGACACAGCTACTGTATGGGCTGTATTAAAGGCTGCTGGGATCAGGATGAGCAGAAGGGAATCTACAGCTGCCCTCTGTGCAAAGAAAATTTCATCCCAAGGCCTGTTCTTAGGAAAAACACTGTTCTGGCTGAGTTGGTGGAGGACCTGAAGAAGACAGGACTCCAAGCTGCTCCTCCTGCTCTCTGTTATGCTGGACCTGGAGATGTGGCCTGTGACGTCTGCACTGGGAGAAAGCAGAAAGCCCTCAAGTCCTGTCTGATGTGTCTGGCCTCGTACTGTGAGACTCACCTCCAGGCTCACTATGATGCAGCTCCATTAAAGAAACACAAGCTGGTCAAAGCCTCCACAAAACTGCAGGAGAAGATCTGCTCTGGTCATGATGAAGTGATGAAGATGTTCTGTCGTACTGATCAGCAGTGTATCTGCTACCTTTGTTCTGTGGATGAACATAAAGACCATGATATAGTGTCAGCTGCAGCAGAAAGGACTGCCAAACAGGTAAGAAATTACCTGGATGTTACAATCAATATGCTTTATTGAGAGAAATTGTTGTTTTCCACTTAAACCACTTTTCAAACCGGTGTATTTCAATGTGATTATAGTATGCTAAGAGATGTGATGATATGTTTTAATGTATGTAATGTTGCATTATGGAGGCGATGTGTCTGCATGTTTTAAAACATTCTGGAAGGTTCTTGTTCCTGAGGTTAATTTGAACCTGCTCTCTTGATAAAAACGATTGCTGATTTCATGACAAAAATGTATTTATTGTATTTTTCTCAAATGAAAACGGGCCTCAAAGGTTGTAATACAGATCATGACACACCCTTCATATTCAATTATTATATTTTTCTGTACACAGCAAAGAAAATCATTACAGTGGAACTGTGTTTTCTCCACTTGACTTTCAAACATAGCTGTCATTTTAATATTTTGTTTATTTTCCTGAGCCAATTGTAAATTTATGGAGTCATAATCATCCTTTGTCCCTCCACAGAGTCAGCTGGGTGAGAGTCAGCAGAAAGTCCAGCAGAGAGTCCAGGAGAGAGAGAAGGAGCAGAAGGAGATCCAACAGGCTGTGGAGGCTTACAATGTGACACACACACACACACACACACACACACACACACACAAACTAATCTGTAACAGAGCAAACAGTAAGTGTGTATCTCTTTAAGGGTCCTTTCCCACCTGCTCTATTTGGTCTGGTTTAATGTAACTATAGTCTGTAGACTCCTTTAGGTCAGTACTTGTGGGTTAGGGTTAGGGTTCAAACTCCGGTGTAGACCAAACTGTTAACCCGTGGTTGTGTAGAATAGACAGGGTTAGGGTTATTGTAGAATAGACAGGGTTAGGGTTAGGGTTAGGGTTAGGATTTATAGACAGGGTTAGGGTTAGGGTTAGGGTTATTGTAGAAAAGACAGGGTTAGGGTTATTGTAGAATAGACAGGGTTAGGGTTAGGATTTATAGACAGGGTTAGGGTTAGGGTTAGGGTTATTGTAGAATAGACAGGGTTAGGGTTAGGGTTATTGTAGAATAGACAGGGTTAGGGTTAGGATTTATAGACAGGGTTAGGGTTATTGTAGAATAGACAGGGTTAGGGTTAGGGTTAGGATTTATAGACAGGGTTAGGGTTAGGATTTATAGACAGGGTTAGGGTTAGGGTTATTGTAGAATAGACAGGGTTAGGGTTAGGATTTATAGACAGGGTTAGGGTTAGGGTTATTGTAGAATAGACAGGGTTAGGGTTAGGGTTCATAGACAGGGTTAAGGTTAGGGTTAATGTAGAATAGACAGGGTTAGGGTTCATAGACAGGGTTAGGGTTAGGGTTATTGTAGAATAGACAGGGTTAGGGTTAGGGTTCATAGACAGGGTTAAGGTTAGGGTTAATGTAGAATAGACAGGGTTAGGGTTCATAGACAGGGTTAGGGTTAGGGTTATTGTAGAATAGACAGGGTTAGGGTTAGGGGTCAAACTCCAGTGTAGTTTGTGAGAATTATGTCAATATCTAGTATTCACAAAGTCCAACAGTATGACCTGAATAAAAATATGTCTTTAAATGTATAGCACTTAAACACAGGACTCCTGAAGAGACTGGAGCAGGAGATAGCTGATCAGAGACCAGCAGAGGGCAGCAGTGAGTCAGGCTGAAGGACTCCTGAAGAGACTGGAGCAGGAGATAGCTGATCTGAGGAGGAGAGACACTGAGCTGGAGCAGCTCTCACACACAGAGGATCACATCAACTTCCTCCAGGTAAACACACCCACCCCACATCTGGAGTACTGAAACATACTGTTATGATGTCTCTCTCTCCCTCTCTGTCTCTCTCTCTCACTCGCGCTCTCTCTCTCTCTCTCCCTCCCTCTCTCTGTCTCTTTATCTCTCTGTCTCTCTCTCTCTCTTTCCCCCTCTCTCTCTCCCTCTCTCTCTCTCTCTCTCTCTCTCTCGTTCTCTCAGCTAGGTGGGCTCTCCCTTCTGGGATTACCAGAGAGCTCAGTGGTAAGGTTAACAGCGGATGATGTGACTGTGTTCATCAACAGCCCAGCAGACAGACAGGCTTTAGAAGGGAGCCCAGAGTTATTTGAGAAGGCCTCATCAGCTAGAGTAAACTAGGGGAAGAGCGAGGCCTTACTGCTCGGGTCGAGGTTACTTAAGGCAGTCCCAGGTTTGCCAGGAGGTCTGGAGTGGGGGAGGTCTGGTTTGAAAGCACTTTGTGGACGTTGCCTCGCGGATAACAGCTTTCAGACTCAAAGCTATCAAGAGGCTGCTTTACCAGGGGAACATAAGCTGGTTAGACACCGCCAGGACTTTAAGAAGAGCAGGTCAGCTAGGATACGACTAACAGCTTTTCCTGCTAGGGCTGGAGGAGGCGGACCTGACTGGGCTGGCGTCGTTCTACCAGTCTGTCATACAGGCGGGGCAGGTCTGCGCTGTCAGCCGGTCACCAGAGGGGACCCCAGGGACGTGGTTGTTTGAGGAGCCTTTGTTTGACAACCCCTTCATGGATACTAAGGCCCTGTCGTCAGCCAGTCTACAAAGCAGTCTAAGTGAAGCTTGGCCATTTGATGAGGACCACACGGACATCGGTGACGGAGCGAGGCCAAATACCAAATAGAAGGTCCTCTAGGCTGCTGCAGAGGATTAAGGAGGAAGTGTGGGAGTCCCTGTCAGAACCTGGTGGAGAGTTGGTTGGCGGAGATCAAGTATTGGACCTATGGGAGGAGGGTTTGTTGGGGGAGATCAGGTATTGGACCTACGGGAGGAGGGTTTGTTGGGGGAGATCAGGCTTTGGACCTATGGGAGGAGGGTTTGTTGGGGGAGATCAGGTATTGGACCTATGGGAGGAGGGTTTGTTGGGGGAGATCAGGTATTGGACTTATGGTAGGAGGGTTTCTTGGGGGAGATCAGGCTTTGGACCTATGGGAGGAGGGTTTGTTGGGGGAGATCAGGTATTGGACCTATGGGAGGAGGGTTTGTTGGGGGAGATCAGGCTTTGGACCTATGGGAGGAGGGTTTGTTGGGGGAGATCAGGTATTGGACCTATGGGAGGAGGGTTTGTTGGGGGAGATCAGGCTTTGGACCTATGGGAGGAGGGTTTGTTGGGGGAGATCAGGCTTTGGACCTATGGGAGGAGGGTTTGTTGGGGGAGATCTGGCTTTGGACCTATGGGAGGAGGGTTTATTGGGGGAGATCAGGTATTGGACTTATGGGAGGAGGGTTGCAGCTTTTCCCTCCCTAAGGGTCTCTGCTCGGGTGGGCGAGTGGCAGGAAGGTGGTGGCCAGCTGCTGTCGTTCCAAACCTCAGAAAGGAGGGAGTTCCAGACCATTAGCAAAAAGGCAGTGTCAAATTCAATTCTCTGTCTCTCTCTCTCATCTCCCTCTTCCTCTCTCTCTCTCTGCTTCTCTCTCTCTCTCTCTGCTTATCTCTCTCTCTCTCTCTCTCCCTCTCCAGAGTTATGCGTCTCTCTCCAGTCCCAGTTTATCTTCAGACTCACCCAGCTCCCTGTCCGTCCTCCTCCATATTTTGGAGATGTGAGTGAGGCTGTGTCTAAGCTGAGAGAGTAACTAGAGGACATCCTGAAGGGGGAATGGACCAACATGTCCTCTACAGGTGGGTTACAAACTCTACCTGTAGGTCTGGTGTTCAGTAACCAGAGACCACATACATACTGTAGAATTCTCCATAGACATTACATTACAGTCAATTAGAAGCTGTTTCTATAACAGAGAGACTTGCATACAATGCATTTGATTTAACATAGGCAAAGCTATGAGATGTTGCTGAAAATGAACACATCTACATTGTAATGTGTGTCTGTAGTGAAGGCGGTGGATCTTTTGGAGCCCCAGACCAGAGCTCATAGAAAGCAGAAGAAGTCTGCAGTGAAACCAGTGGATGTTTTCCTGCCAGCGGAGCCCCAGACCAGAGCTGACTTCTTCCAATGTGAGTGTCTTTATCCTGAAGTAGCCAACAGTCTCTCTCCACTGATCCTCTCCACAAACCCTGAGACAGAAGCAGAGAGCTGTAGGAGTGTGAGAGATTTATCAAAGACAGGCTAAATATATGACTTCTCTTATTTCTCTGATTTGATCTCTGCTCTGCTCTTCTCCCAGATTCCTGTCAGCTCACTCTGGATTCAAACACAGCACACACATCCCTCTCTCTGTCTAAGGGGAACATGAGGATGACAAGGGGACCAGCTCAGTTATATCCTGATCATCCAGAGAGATTCACTAACTATGCTCAGGTTCTGTGTAGAGAGGGTCTGTCTGGACGCTGTTACTGGGAGGTAGAGTGGAGGGGGGGGTTGATATAGCAGTCTCCTATAAAGACGTCAGAAAAACAAGGTCAGGTGATGACTGTCTGTTTGGATACAATAACAAGTCCTGGAGTTTAGACTGCTCTAATGGTGGTTATACATTCAGACATAATAGTGTTGAGACTACAGTACCAGGCCCTCGGTCCTCCAGAGTAGGAGTGTACCTGGATCACAGGGCAGGTGCTCTGTCCTTCTACAGTGTCTCTGACACCGTGACCCTCCTCCACAGAGTCCACACCACCTTCACTCAGCTCCTCTATCCTGGGTTTAGGTTTGGTTCTTGGTTAAGGTTTGGTGTTGTTGGTAGTGTAGAGTTGTGTAAGCTGAAGTAGAGCTCTCCACAGAGTCCACACCACCTTCACTCAGTCTCTCTATCCTGAGTTTAGTTATTAATATGTAATGTATTGGCTATGGCCTCTATCCTGGGTTTAGTTATTAATATGTAATGTTTTGGCTATGGCCTCTATCCTGGGTTTAGTTATTAATATGTACTGTTTTAGCTATGGCCTCTATCCTGGGTTTAGTTATTAATATGTAATGTTTTGGCTATGGCCTCTATCTTGGGTTTAGTTATTAATATGTAATGTTTTAGCTATGGCCTCTATCCTGGGTTTAGTTATTAATATGTAATGTTTTGGCTATGGTCTCTATCCTGGGTTTAGTTATTAATATGCAATGTTTTGGCTATGGCCTCTATCCTGGGTTTAGTTATTAATATGTACTGTTTTAGCTATGGCCTCTATCCTGGGTTTAGTTATTAATATGCAATGTTTTGGCTATGGCCTCTATCCTGGGTTTAGTTATTAATATGTAATGTTTTGGCTATGGTCTCTATCCTGGGTTTAGTTATTAATATGTAATGTTTTGGCTATGGCCTCTATCCTGGGTTTAGTTATTAATATGTAATGTTTTGGCTATGGTCTCTATCCTGGGTTTAGTTATTAATATGCAATGTTTTGGCTATGGCCTCTTACGGCATACCTTACTGTTCTGAATACCTTACTGCTCTGTATACCTTACTGCTCTGTATACCTTACTGTTCTGCATACCTTACTGCTCTGCATACCTTACTGTGTACCTTACTGCTCTGCATACCTTACTGTTCTGCATACCTTACTGCTCTGCATACCTTACTGCATACCTTACTGCTCTGCAGACCTTAATGCATACCTTACTGCATACCTTACTGTTCTGCATACCATACTGCATACCTTACTGCTCTGCATACCTTACTGCATACCTTACTGCTCTGCATACCTTACTGTTCTGCATACCTTAATGCATACCTTACTGTTCTGCATACCTTACTGCATACCTTACTGCTCTGCATACCTTACTGCATACCTTACTGTTCTGCATACCTTACTGCATACCTTACTGCTCTGCATACCTTACTGCATACCTTACTGCTCTGCATACCTTACTGCATACCTTACTGCTCTGCATACCTTACTGTTCTGCATACCTTACTGCATACCTTACTGCTTACCTTACTGCATACCTTACTGCATACCTTACTGCTCTGCTTACTGCTCTGCTTCTCTCTCTGTGAAAAATAAACCCCAACATCAGCAGACTGAAGTGACTACTGGCTGATTCAATTATGTTTTGTAATAATAATTTTCATGTCATTAATTTAGATTAAGTCTGTTTGAACAGTTTAAATCAATATAGAAATATCATGAAATATGCAAGAAGACACAATATTTCAGTGGTTTAGCAATGAATTTAAAATGTATATTCTTTAATCCTGAACCCCGTATACAGAATGAGTGTGAATTAACCCAGCTCAGGCTGTTGAACGCTTCAGCACTAAACTGTCCTGCAGATGGCGCTGTTGGCTGTCTTTCTGTCATCATGTCTCTAGTGCTTCTCTATTGACTGCTGTTCCTTTTGAGTGGAGGCTAAATATTCCCTCTAGAAAGGAGAGGTTTATGGTGAGGAGAGGAGCCAGCAGTCCGTCTGTTCTCTCTCTGATTCACTCTAAACCTTTTACACCACAGAGAGGGAAGTTGCAGTAAGTCACTTTCTGCATTTCACCAGTCAATTATTTACCCTTAAACACTGTAGAACGAATACCAAAATACAATAAAAATACTATCTCACTGTGTGTGTCTGTCTTTTAATATGTGTCTTTTAGTGTGTGTCTTTTAGTGTGTGTGTGTGGGTGTTTGGGTGTGTGGGTGTGCGTGTAGGGGATATTTGTGGCCTAGTGTGTAGGACTGCTACCTGTTAAGGTCATGAGTTCAAATCCCACCTCATGTGTCTCTAACCCTAACCCAACACTCAGGCACCCATGGTGATGATGCTGTTGATTTAGTACATAGAACACATGCAATTTCAAATGTTTCAAAAATAATATTTCTGGTATTAATAATGTCCATGTATGCAAATATGATTCTAAAACACTCGCGCTAAGCATTCACTCAGGTTTTCTAGTCAAAGTGTTAGCATTGTAGCTAAATGGGAAAATGTAATCTTTCAACAACAGGGCAAATAGATGTAAACCTGTCTGGACAAGTAAAAGACAAAGAAATCAACTATTGTGAAGTATTCCTTTAACAGCTTAATTGCTTAACCCTTTGTGGGCCTTCACCCAGGTGGGCCAGCCAGAACATGGAGGCAGCAGGAACAGCCCTGCTGGAGTCTGGCTCTGCTGCTGCTTTCACTGCTTCCCTGAAGAAAGGGAACCATCACAATGACTTCTCTGAATCAAAGCTCCACATCTGTCTTCTTGTTGCAGATGCAGGTCAACTTTGTCACAGTAAAAGTTTCACCAAAATGTTTAACTCAAAAATGCAAGAAACTGTTCATCTCCTCTCCTCTCTTCTATAACACATCATCCCTCTCTCCTCTCCTCTCTTATATAAACACATGATCCTCTCCTCTTTTATAACCATCATCCTCTCAACAGAACAAGGAAAGGAAAGGAGAAGCCCCCCCCCAGGGTGGTGCGTGTTAAACACAGTTAATTAGGACCTAGTGCAGTGTCCATGGAGCCAAGCTAGCACTGAGACGCCACTGGGGTCTGACTCACACAGGAAGCACATTGATTCAAGGGAATCATTTCATTCATGGATGCCCCTTCATTCAAAGTCCAGGGAAATAATCTTTTAGACTCTGAATGACTAAATTAATGAATGAAATATTGTCACGTTGCAATACTCTGTTCATTAAAAATTCCTAACACTTTTTTTTTACATTATTATTCACTGTGGATTAATACCCACAGTGAATAATGGGTAGTGTCCCATTTAACCCTAACCCTAACACAAGCTACGCTAGAGTCCTACCTAACCCTAACCCTAACACAAGCTACACTAGAGTCCCAGCTAACCCAAGCTACTCTAGAGTCCCATCTAACCCTAACCCTAACCCTAAAACAAGCTACACTAGAGTCCCATCTAACCCTAACCCTAACCCTAACACAAGCTACACTAGAGTCCCATCTAACCCTAACCCTAACACAAGCTACGCTAGAGTCCTACCTAACCCTAACACAAGCTACGCTAGAGTCCTACCTAACCCTAACCCTAACACAAGCTATGCTAGAGTCCTACCTAACCCTAACAAGCTGCGCTAGAGTCCCATCTAACTTAGCAGTGTAGAAGAGAGCGAGAGAGGAGCACTGAAAAGTTTGACTGGCTGCTTTCCTGTGAAACTCTATTTTAGTGGTTTATAGTCCACAACTGTCAGCAATGTAAACTCATGCTTTATTTAAGAAAGACACTCTCTACTTTGCACCATGTAAAAAGTTATTCCAGGTCTAAGAAAACAGCTCTCTACACTGTGTATAAGGTTATTACAGGTCAAAGAAAACAGCTCTCTACACTGTGTATAAGGTTATTACAGGTCAAAGAAAACAGCTCTCTACACTGTGTATAAGGTTATTACAGGTCAAAGAAAACAGCTCTCTACACTGTGTATAAAGTTACTACAGGTCTAAGAAAACAGCTCTCTACTCTGCACAGTGTAAAAAGTTACTACAGGTCTAAGAAAACAGCTCTCTACACTGTGTATAAAGTTATTCCAGGTCTAAGAAAACAGCACTCTACTTTGCACCATGTATAAAATTACTACAAGTCTGCTACAGCATCACACTGATCTGTGATGGGAGTGGAGTCAGAGATGTGGACCAAATAAAACTGATTGTGTGTGTGTGTGTGTGAGAGAGAGAGAGAGAGAGAGAGAGAGAGAGAGAGAGAGAGAGATCTCATGAGAATGTGAGCGATTCCCTTATTTCTGCTCCAGGTGGGTTTGGGTGGTGGGGGTTCTGGTCAGACGCATGGGTTCGTTAGAGAGGAACTAAAGCTGAACGCTAAATGGGCAGCTAACCAAGCTAATTGAGCTAGCAAAGCTAACAGAAGCTAACAGAACTAGCAAACCTAATAAAGCTAACAGAAGCTAACAGACCTAGCAAACCTAACAAAGATAACAGAGCTAACAGAACTAGCAAACCTAATAAAGCTAACAGAGCTAACAGAACTAACAAACCTAATGATGCTAGCATGTCGAGGACAACACCCAGACTCTTAACCTGGGGGGAGGGGGAAACCGAGGAGTTGCCGATGGTGAGGGAAAAACTGGGGAGTTTGCTGAGTGTGGACTTGGAGCCAATGAGGACTACCTCTGCTTTATTATCGTTTAATTTGAGGAAGTTTGAGGTGAACCAGGATTTGATTTCCTGTAGGCAGGCACAGAGGGAGGAGGGTGGGAAGGTGGAAGAGGGTTTGGAGGAAACATAGAGCTGGGTGTCGTCCGCGTAACAGTGGAAATGGATATTGTGTTTGCGGAAGATCAGACCAAGTGGAAGGAGGTAGATGATGAATAGGATGGGGCCAAGGACGGAGCCCTGGGGAACACCGGATGAAAGGGGGGAGGGGTGGGATGTGAATGATTTTAATTGAATGATTGCTGATTCTGCTCATGTCGTTTGTTTGGGTGTCCGTAATTGAGCTCTTACATTTATTTTAGTTTTATCGGCGTTTTATCGAGTGAGAATGGATAGTAGTCCATAATCAGGCCATCAGGAGGTCATTAGTGATTTTTAAGCTCATTACCATATTTCATATAGTTTTAAGAGGTGAGCCTGAATTTGTATCTCTTTTTTCCAGGATTTTTGAGAGAAATGGCAGGTTGAGATGGCGAAGGTTAGCTGCAATGTTTGCTGTCCGGTTGTTTTTAAATGTTTTATACTCGCCAGCCTGTACTCCATCATCTCCCGGACTTTATCAATGCTCACCTTCCCTCTTACATTTATTTTAGTTTTATCGGCGTTTTATCGTCGGAGGTATCTTCATCGCAGTGCCGGACGAAGCTACCACATCGACGACTCCACTGCAATAAACACCATCTGGTCCCTCACCCGCCGCCACCCACCGAGAAACACCCGCAGGAAGGTGGACCACAGTGCGCTAGCTAACCTAGCCAGGTCGGCTAACGTTAGCTTCTTCAACCAACACTCCGACGTCAAACTTGGATTACTTAACATCCGCTCCCTCACCGGCAAGGGACAGCTACTGGGACCTCCTCCTCGACCGCAAGTATGACTTTTTATGTTTAACGGAGACGTGGCAACATCCCAATGACTTCTCCGAGTTGAACGAGTCTACTCCACCTGGGTTCGTCTACACCTGTCAACCCCGTCTTACAGGCCGAGGAGGAGGCCTCGCAATAATTCACCGCGAAACTTTTAAGGTTACATCTGTTACAATGCCAGTGTCCCATGCGTTCGAGTCTTTAGCTCTACAATTAAATGGACCTACTCCCACTGTTTTAGTAAATATCTACCGCCCACCCAAACCAAACAAGGACTTTATTGACGAATTCAATACACTTCTCACCCACATCTGCTCACTCTCATCCAACATCATTCTGACAGGTGATTTTAATATTCACATGGACAACACCAATCTTACCCTCACTAAGGACTTTATCTCTTGCCTGGACAGTTTTGGTCTCCAACAATCTATTGATTTCCCTACACATTCTAAAGGTCATATTTTGGACTTGGTCTGTTGCTCTGGTGTCACTCCTGTGTTCTGCTGTTGATCTCCCCATCTCTGATCACATGCTTGTTTCATTTAATTTAAATTTGACGCTATCCAAAACCAAACAATCACGTATCATGTCCTTCCGCAATATCAAAAATATTAACATAGCCGATCTCACAAAAGGCATTGACTGCTTCCCGATCATCAACCCCCCATTCACCCCGGATCAGCTCGCCTGTCATTACAACGACAGTCTCCAAACCCTACTGGACACACTTGCCCCCCTCAAAACTCAGACTGTCTCATTCCCCCACTCTGCCCCCTGGTTCTCCCCGCACTTACATCTGCTGAAAGCCAAAGGACGTCAGCTGGAGCGGCTTTTCAGGAAAACCGGACTCACCATACACAAACAGATGCACCATGCCCATATCCTTCATTACAAAGACGCCCTCTCCTCAGCCAAAACCCAATATTTCACCGATAAAATCACTGCGGGTGCTGGGAACTCCAGGGCCCTGTTCTCATTGGTCAACAATTCACTACGCCCCCTGATTCCTTCCCCCACACTTTTACTCCAATGAGCATTGCAACTCCCTGATGTCATGTTTCAACTCCAAAATAGCCACCATCCACCAACAACTGACCCCTCACACATCTGGTCCACCTCCTTTTGTCCCCCATCCCCCGCTCTTTGCACGTCTCTCCTGCTTCCAACTCCCCTCTGCCACTGATCTAGCCAAACTCATTCGGACCTCCAAGCCATCCTCCTGCCAACTTGACCCCCTGCCATCCTCCCTGGTTATAGCCTCCCTCCCCTCCCTGTTACCCTTGATAACAGCCATCATTCATTCCTCCCTCACCTCTGGTTCTGTCCCACTTTCTTTCAAATCCGCTGCTGTTACTCCCCTAATAAAGAAGCCTGGTTTAGACCCAAACATTGCAAATAACCTTCGTCCCATCTCCAACCTGCCATTTCTCTCAAAAATCCTGGAAAAGACAGTATCATTACAAATTCAGGCTCACCTCTCCAGTAACAATCTATATGAACAGTTCCAATCCGGTTTCCGCCCCCGTCACAGTACCGAAACAGCCCTCATAAAAATCACTAATGACCTCCTGATGGCAGCTGATTCTGGACTACTATCCATTCTCATTCTCCTCGATCTGAGCGCGGCCTTCGACACCATTTCCCACTCCATTCTCCTCGACAGACTAGCCTCCATTGGACTATCACACACACCCTTAGACTGGTTCCACTCCTATCTATCTGGCCGCACTCAGTTCATTCAATTAAAATCATTCACATCCCACCCCTCCCCCTTTCATCCGGTGTTCCCCAGGGCTCCGTCCTTGGCCCCATCCTATTCATCATCTACCTCCTTCCACTTGGTCTGATCTTCCGCAAACACAATATCCATTTCCACTGTTACGCGGACGACACCCAGCTCTATGTTTCCTCCAAACCCTCTTCCACCTTCCCACCCTCCTCCCTCTGTGCCTGCCTACAGGAAATCAAATCCTGGTTCACCTCAAACTTCCTCAAATTAAACGATAATAAAGCAGAGGTAGTCCTCATTGGCTCCAAGTCCACACTCAGCAAACTCCCCAGTTTTTCCCTCACCATCGGCAACTCCTCGGTTTCCCCTCCCCCCAGGTTAAGAGTCTGGGTGTTGTCCTCGACAGCACCCTATCATTTCACACCCACATCAACAACACCATCCGGTCCGCCTACTTCCACCTCCGAAACATCAACCGCCTCCGCCCTTCACTCACTCCCAACACCACTGCAGTCCTGGTACACTCTCTTGTCACTTCCCGCTTGGACTATTGCAATTCCCTCCTCTTCGGTCTCCCCCACAAACTCCTCCATAAACTGCAATTAGTCCAGAACGCTGCCGCACGCATCATCACCAAAACCCCTGCCATCTGTCACATCACCCCCGTTCTGCTCCAACTCCACTGGCTTCCCATCAAATACAGAATAAATTTCAAAATCCTCCTCCATACATTCAAGGCCATCCACAATCTAGCCCCTCCATACCTGTCTGACCTCATTCATATTAACACTCCCACCCGGTCCCTCAGATCTACCTCCTCCATCAACCTGATCGTCCCCCGAATTCGTCTGTCCACCATGGGATCGCGAGCCTTCAGCTGCTCCGCCCCACATCAAAAAATCTGGACTCAATTTCCTGTTTCCATGGAACTCCCTCCCCCTGACATCAAAAAATCTGTTTTTTATATTACTGACTCCTTGAAAGGCGCCTTATAAATTCAATGTATTATTATTATTATTATTATTATTATTATTATTATATATTCCATATTATGATGTGCACAATTACTGTTTATTGATTACCAAGATATGTTTTATAGTGATAGTCATCCTAATCATGTTCTAAGAATGCTAGTACGTTGCCATGTCTGGTCAGTTGGTAAGGGCTGATAGTACCACAGTTTAGTTCCAGTCTGAGCCGTGGAACTGTTGTGAACATGTTGTTGCCGGGGTATAACTATTCTGTGAATGTGCTTGGACACTGCTCTCGACTTAGGCACAGCATAGCTGTTGCTTTGGAGGGTCCACTGACCAATCAGCTGTGTTTCCTTTGTCAGCGCTTGTTTTCTGTTTTATACTGAATCTATTCTTAAAACCTGGTTATACGCACTAAAAGAACCTGAAGACTGTTTTCTTCCACAAGTGGTTGCAACAGACATTAGCCATAGACCCACGATACAAATATGAAAATACACATCTGTAAGATTAATTTGACCTTAAACACAGCGCCTTGGGTTAGGGTCAGGGTTAGAGTGGTGTAAGGACAGATGGACCTGAGGAGTGTTTGGGTTAGGGTTAGGGTTAGGGTCAGGGTTAGGGTCAGGGTTAGAGTGGTGTAAGGACAGATGGACCTGAGGAGTGTTTGGGTTAGGGTCAGGGTTAGGGTCAGGGTTAAAGTGGTGTAAGGACAGATGGACCTGACGAGTGTTTGGGTTAGGGTCAGGGTTAGGGTCAGGGTTAGAGTGGTGTAAGGACAGATGGACCTGACGAGTGTTTGGGTTAGGGTCAGGGTTAGGGTCAGGGTTAGAGTGGTGTAAGGACAGATGGACCTGACGAGTGTTTGGGTTAGGGTCAGGGTTAGGGTCAGGGTTAAACTGGTGTAAGGACAGATGGACCTGACGAGTGTTTGGGTTAGGGTCAGGGTTAGGGTCAGGGTTAGAGTGGTGTAAGGACAGATGGACCTGAGGAGTGTTTCATGAAGTCATCTAACCGCCGGGTCAGTCACCATGAGGAAAGTGGAGTCTGGGTAAGAGTTAGAGTTGGGGTTGGGGTTAGGGTTAGGGTTGGGGTTAGGGTTAGGGTTGTGGTTAGGGTTGTGGTTAGGGATAGGGTTTGGGTTGGGGTTGGGGTTGGGGATAGGGTTTGGGTTTGGGTTCGGGTTAGGGTTGGGGTTGGGGTTGGGTTTGGGGTTGGGTTTGGGGTTAGGTTTGGGGTTGGGGTTAGGGTTGGGGTTAGGGTTGGGGTTAGGGATGGGGTTGGGGTTGAGGAGAGTGGAGTCTGGGTAAGAGTTAAAGTTAGAGTTAGAGTTGGGGTTGAGGAGAGTGGAGTCTGGGTAAGAGTTAAAGTTAGAGTTAGGGTTGGGGTTAGGGTTGGGGTTGGGGTTGGGGTTTGGGTTGGGGTTAGGGTGAGGGCTCAGTCACCATGAGGAGAGTGGAGTCTGGGTAAGAGTTAAAGTTAGAGTTAGAGTTGGGGTTGGGTTTGGGGTTAGGGTTGGGTTTGGGGTTCACCATGAGGTTGGGGTTAGAGTTAGAGTTGGGGTTGGGTTTGGGGTTAGGGTTGGGTTTGGGGTTAGGGTTGGGGTTAGGGTTGGGGTTGGGGTTAGGGTTGTGGTTAGGGTTGTGGTTAGGGATAGGGTTTGGGTTGGGGTTAGGGTGAGGGCTCAGTCACCATGAGGAGAGTGGAGTCTGTTGGTCTGTGTGGGAGCCTGTCTGCTTTACACAGAGCCTGTCTGTGTGGGCAGGTCGCTTCTTAAAGATGCTCTGTGTGTGTGTGTGTGTGTGAGACTACCTGACTGACGGTGTAGGGTGGAGGTGAATGAGCCAGACCAGACCAATCACTATTACAGTACCCAGAAACACACACATATTTTACAATGATCACAGACCGTAATATTACTCAGAAACACACACACCACCTCTGTCATGATCACAGT
>JAPMUY010000648.1:125000-127500 GCA_026901105.3 Galaxias olidus | reverse complement strand
AAGGCCAATGATCTTGTTCATAATTTTTCTCTGTGTGATATCAATAAACTTCTGTGAGGTTCAATTTCTGTATTGTTTTTTCTTTTGTCATTATGGTCATATAACTTTTTATAAATTGATGTGACATCATTGCAGCATAAATATTCTAATAGCCAAGGTTGCCCTGAAAAAAAAAGATGATATAACTTGCTTGTGCATTACAGGGTTGAGCTTATACAAGCTGTATTACACAAGGAGACCAGGCAAACCAAAAATAGGAAAAAATGGCATAGACCCCAGAGGGTTAATAATAGTGTTGTAATATATTGTAGTTTGTGTTGTGTGGTGTGTGTGTGTGTGTGTGTGTGTGTGTGTGTGTGTGTGTGTGTGTGTGTACATATATAGTGCTTCGTATAGCATAGTGTTGTAACCGTAACCATGGCAGTGACTCACTGGTGGCTGTTTGCAAGTTTGTGGGTACGGTAAACATTTCCATGGTAATAGCGAGTTCCACCAATCCCAGACGTCGCCATTAAACTTTAGGATTGTGGGTAGTGTAGTACTTCTCCATGACATAAAACATGTTTGTCTTAAATACCATATCATACGGACTTGTAAGTCTACGACATTATGATTAATAATCTAAATCTTTGCAGAATATGAATGCGTTATGACTAATAATCTAAATCTTTGCAGAATTTGAATGCGTTATGACTAATAATATAAATGTCTCTGCAGAGTATGAATGGGGATTTTACTTCCGGAACCTCATTGTTGAGCTCCATGTGAGAGTGAGCCGGAGAGAGCGAGGCCGAGCCCCGGTGCATAATGGGAAGGCTGTCGAGGCGGTTTTCGTAAACCTATTCAAATGAAGGTGAAGTTTGCCAGTGAACTGACCAATTGTGAAAGAGAAAAGAGTTGGCAATGAAACACTAAAACATAATTAGTTCTGCGGCATTTTAGTTCCTACACAATAGAAAATGTTTGAGGAGATGCTTATTGTAGCAGTGTTCCTTGAATTATATGATTTCAGTTGCAGTAAAAGAAGTGTGACTATGACTTTCTTTGATCCCTCGTAGAAATCAAAAAATTGCATCTGAACTTTACCTCTAGACAATTTAATTCCCTCCAAAACATGTATAATTGCAGGAATAGTAGCGAGCAGACATGATCTAACTTCAAATGTGTTTCTGTAAGATGTCATGTTCTAACTGACAAATAAAATGTTTATGAAGCCGCCATGGTACCACACTGGGCTTACTGGCATGGCCAACAGATTACGTTTCACTAACACACACACACACACACACACACACACACACACTCACTCATACATGCACACTTACACTAACTCATACACACACACTGACACACACTCACACACACACCCGACGTCCCCTCCACTGGGAGCATGTATGAGGTCAGCGTTAGCTTGGTGGCTGAGGGAGGGGGAGAGAGGGAGGGGGCACAGAGAGAGACAGGGGGAGGCAGTGGTGGGGGGGGGGGGGGGGGGGGTAGCAGCTTGGAGATGAAACAATAACACTAGTGCACCTCCAACTCTGGCATGGCCATCACGCACACACACACACACACCCAGAGGACTTTTCACTTACTTCTAATGCGTCATAAAATAAATATGTTCCCCTCTGAAATACTCTGAGAAGAATAGTTCTATGTAAAGTGGTGGGGTCAATATAGGACATCTGGCAGAGAATGAAATGTAATTTCCTCTGCTGTATACTAAGCACTATCACTGCTCTGAGTGGTGACTTCTAACAAAACAAAAACAAAAACCTAACCCTAACCAAGTACACCCCAAACCCAGTGCTGATCAGAGCTAACAGCTAATAGTGTGTATGTATATACGGATTACTATATTCACCTTGTATTTGTTACCTCTCTCTGTGAGGTAACGATCCGAGCTAACAGCTAATAGTGTGTATGTATATACGTATTAGTATATTCACCTTGTATTTGTTACCTCTCTCTGTAAGGTAGCGATCAGAGCTAACAGCTAATAGTGTGTATGTATATACGGATTAGTATATTCACCTTGTATTTGTTACCTCTCGCTGTGAGGTAACGATCAGAGCTAACAGCTAATAGTGTGTATGTATATACGTATTAGTATATTCACCTTGTATTTGTTACCTCTCGCTGTGAGGTAACGATCAGAGCTAACAGCTAATAGTGTGTATGTATATACGGATTAGTATATTCACCTTGTATTTGTTACCTCTCGCTGTGAGGTAACGATCAGAGCTAACAACTAATAGTGTGTATGTATATACGCATTAGTATATTCACCTTGTATTTGTTACCTCTCTCTGTAAGGTAGCAATCAGAGCTAATAGCTAATAGTGTGTATGTATATACGTATTAGTATATTCACCTTGTATTTGTTACCTCTCTCTGTGAGGTAACGATCCGAGCTAACAGCTAATAGTGTGTATGTATATACGTATTAGTATAGTCACCTTGTATTTGTTACCGCTCTCTAAGGTAGCGATCAGAACAGCTT